>WWET01006656.1:20427-43572 GCA_011038615.1 Limnodynastes dumerilii
GATTAGGTGGGGAGGGCGGTGGGAGGCGGAGAGGTGCCATGTCCATACGGACTTGTAAGTGCCATAAGGTACCTAAAAACTGGAGGCGGGTTGGGCGATGGAAGAGTGAGTTAGGTGCACATCTGCACGCACCTATCTCACTCTTATATGTGAATCAGGTCCAGAAAGACTAAAAAAAATAGTTTCCTTCATGTAAACTTGTTGATAAACATGATATTGCATGAGCCAATTGTATCTACCTTAGCCTCATGATTTTGGAACAACTAGTAAGTACACATTTAAATATTTGTAAAAATATCAACCAAAAGTCAATATAAATAGACTCAGCATGCATTTACTCCCATATCATTTTTTACGCAACATCTACATTTAAAACACTTGTTTAACTAAAAAATAAAGACTATCAGATTGCACTATGCTTTTTAAAATGTCTAATAACAATGAGAGAAAAAATGTCTAAAGTTACGTGACTTAAAGGTAAAATTAACTCAATATAGTTTTATTGCACACAAATACAGTAACATTAAATACAAAGCAAAAAAATACAAAGCAAAAATCTGATTGGAGAAAAAAAAATTGCAACCTTACTTTTTCATCCGGGTGTGATTTTAATTTTTGAGCACACCAATATATTTTAATGTAAAAAAGAACAGGAAAATAAAAAAAATTGTTATTTAAATGACAGAGCTTTTTATTTTTTGCTTGAGTTGTGTGGTAATGTGCCTTGTCAAATAATCATTGATCCTTCTGAAAGAAATATATTATACTTACTACAGTTCTTCTCTTTTAAAGCTTAATAATAGTCTAGAAAATCCCTAGTGTATAAAAACCAGATGAAACTGGATCTAAAGATAAATGAGCTCTAACACTATTTATCAGTCAGAATGTGTTAATGATGAAAACATACAGGTTGCTTGACAGATGGCAATTCCAGAGAGACTTGTTGTTTACGAGTTTCATGCTTTTAAAACAACTTACATATATTTCTTAAAGTAAAAACACAATTTTTTTTACCACAACATAAACCTTTCAATATACAGTATACATTGATTAAAGATACGGTATTATATTACAACAGTGCCACCTACACATTATGATATCCTTGTTGACTGACATCTGAGAGGGATATCATATAAGAGCATACCTCCCAACCGCACTGCACATATGCTAAAAAGATATAAGCAATTATATAGGTCAGCTTATTCCACACACTATACGATAACAGACAAACAGTTCGTAAAGAATGTAGTCAGCTCTACAACAATATAGTACTTTATTTAACACAGAATGTCCTACTGATTAATCACTATAAATAATTACTCATGACTAAAAGGTAACAGTAATAGAGTTTGTAGCAAATAACTGAACATAAATTTGTGCAAGTGCATCTGTGCAAGCAATGGGAGTGGTTTCCCAAATGCTCCCATGGATGACTTCTGACAGCACTTGAATTGAAGATGAATCAGCAGTCTGGGTTAGTTGACCCCACAAGTGCTGCTCGTCCTCTGTGAGATGCTCTCAAAAGTGTCAAAAGTCAGAAGTATGGATCAAGCAGATCTGCGTTCTTTTTTTTTTTATAAGTGCATATGTGCAAATTGCAATGGGGATATTTTACAAACTGACTGTTTAGAAAATGCCTGCTTATCAGAAGCCTATTCCAACAACTTTTGTATAGGGGTTTCATGTTATGGCCAGTAATTTAATGTTAATGCCTCCTCCCAATGTAAGAACCGGAACCTTGAACCACTTTGTTAGGTATTGACTAAAATGGCTTCTGCATGCTCTTCGTGGGTGTCTGGCTGATATGGGTGCTGGCAGAGCGTAGCTCACTTGAAGTTGGGGAACGGATTAGAGTTTAGCTCTTATATGTTGGTCACATGATACATGTGCAGTTCTTAAAAGCAAAAAGTTGGTTTATTGCTTCTTGAAGTCAAAAAGAAAGGGACTGATATACACTAGTGAGTAGTACAGTGGTAGAATCATATGCCAGTTTACAATGCACTGAAGCACTAAAGTTACGCCGTTACATCAATGATTTTATAAAATATTATCATTGACATAGGCTTTTTTTGTTTGCAAGTATATGTGTATCACACGTTGATCTAGGATATCCACTGCACCTTTTGTCACATTATAGTTCAAAATTATGTTTGACTTTTTTTTATCTGACCTATAACTAACAAATATGTCACTAAGTAAGGTGCTCAAAAGAATGGACCGAGACCTCTGTTCACCACCCCACGACGGTCCGGAGATCTCCGGGGAGAGCTATTATTGGTCTTTTCAGGGCTAATTCTTGTAAGATTATCCCTGGTTTATTTTGCATGTCTGTCACTACCAATAGGGCTGCACCCGCTTTAGGGATCCTCGTATTTTGGGGTGTCCCTCAGTGCCTTTAAAAAAAAATAAAAAAAATTTGAATATATAGGTCAACACTAACCCTTACTGGTGCTGGATATTTTTCTCTTGTTGCTTTTACACTCTAGTCCTGCAAGGCCTCCTCGGCCTCCACCCCCTGCTCTGGCCCGACGGGGTTCCCTGGGTGAGGTACCTTGGAGGGGTACACAGCGCATCATCGCTGCTCCCTGCTGGTGTCCCGAAGAGAATTCTCTCCTGGCCGTAAGACTGCTGGGGTTTGGGTGCCAGAGACCCGCCGGCATGTTGCCTGCCTTGTGGCTGGGGGTTACTGGTCTGGGTGCCAGAAACCCGCCGGCATCTTGCCTGCCTCATGGCTGGTGGTTCCCGCGGATGCTGACACCCACTCTGCTGCAGGTAGGACTGTGGCCATTCCAGCCTGGTGACCTGCCAACCTTTCCCCTATACTAGTCTCTCTATCCCGACAGTTCTGCACAAAGCCTATGAGGAGACACAATATCAGAGAGCCCTGCCACCATATATCCACAGCAAGTATCAGACCCAGGGACCCAACCTGTCCTCAGAGGTCTTCCCTAGCCTATGGATTGGCTATTGTTACTTTTTAAGTCTGACATGCTTATACAAAGGATCCTTGGTTCTTTCTTCCATTTACTGTGAGTCTCCAGCAGCTCATACAAAGGCTTACCTCTAATACCCTATTCCAGTGCACTAGTGGAAACTAGAATGCTGCTGCCATCTAGTGTCGGTTTCTCCAAACAACATTGCACAATTTAACTAGATGGGGATGTGACTCAGCTAACTGTTTTCGCCTTGAGTTCACTTTCTATATGGCCGTGGGGGCCGCGGGCTCTTGCGATCTGCGGAAATGCAAAACTGCTATCCGTCAATAATGCTTTAAAATTCTAAAGAGGGAACGCAGCTTTGTGCATCACTAGGACCTCTCATACTTCAATGTGTGGTTCCAATCTCGCACTTCCAGCAGTTCGTTAGGTCTACTTTATAATGGGAACAAAGGCGCATCCACACAGAAAACATCAAAACCAAAAACACGTCTGACCCAGCCAGACATCCAGCAGTTTATCACCTCTCAGAGCAGACCAGTGTCACCAGCAGGTCAATCTACTTCCTTAGTCTCGGAGTCAGACATGGCGAATACCTCCCCCAACGTTCAGGGAGTAGTAGCTCCAACATCACACAGAGAAGCAGTTAATGAGATACTCCGCTGTATGGACACCCTGTCCACCAAGAGAGACCTACAAGACCTTGAACAAAGGCTCCAAGATAAACTGCAGGTCCAACTGGGCTTACTGTACACTGAAGTCACTGGCATCTCTACCAGAGTCTCAGGGCTAGAAGAAGCACAAGAGGAGCAAGCTGATGTTATCTACCAACTACGAGGTTCCTTAGATGCATGTATGGGGAACTTAGAGAGGTTCAGACGCACCTAGAGGACCTTGACAACCGGGGACGCCGAAATAACCTGAGAGTACAGGGGATTTCAGAAGATGTCCCTCCACAAGAAAGCTGATGCTTTGACTGCCATCTTCAATGACCTCCTAGAAGCAGACACTAACGCCATCATTGAGTTTGATAGAGCCCACCGGGCCCTCAGCCTCAGGCGGCCCCCAACAGAACAGCCTAGCGATATAATCTGTCGTCTACATTATTACTTATGAAAGTCAAACAAAGGGAGTCTTTGGAATTTCAAGGCAATCCCATTCACATTTTTCAAGATCTCTTTTCAAGAGTCGTATGTTAGCTAGGGCTCTGCGTGCGGAGAGGGCACAGACGTATATCCCCTTGATTAAAAATGGTAGTGGCCGAGTGCATCATGTGGCACATTACAAACACCTTCTATCAATACTATTCTAGCCTCTATAACCTTAGACCCCCTATGCCAGAAGTCTGCCCTAGACAGGGCTCATGCCATACAGTAATACCTCACTGACTGTGGTTTCCCCAATCTCTCTGAGGAGGATGCAGCCCTTCTTGAAATCCCATTTACAGCTCAGGAACTGGACCTGGCCACCCAGATGGCTTCCCCATTTCTTATTATAAGACATTTAAATAAAAATTAAATCCGATGATGCTGGCAGCCTATAATTAGATTTCGGATAGCTCCCATTTCTCTTCTAACTCGCTCTCAGCCCACATCACAGTAATACCCAAAGAGGGTAAGGATCACTCCCTCTGTCCCAGCTACAGGTCCATCTCCCTATTAAACATGAACCTTAAACTATATGCTAAATTGATGGCTAAAAGGTTGAAGCAATTCCTTCCTGAGCTGATCCACAACGACTAGGTGGGGTTTGTCTTGGGTCGCAAGGCCTGAGATAACACCACAAAACTCATAAAGCCTTATTCACCTTATTTAGCCCAATCTATTGGCATCCTTCCCACTTGAAGTATCTTGGGGTTACCCTCACTAGATCTGCCTCGGCCTTGTTCCAAGCTAACTTTTTCCCCTTACTGGCCACAATCAAGCAGGAACTCTCGTGCTGGACAGGGAAAGACTTCTCCTGGATGAGGAGAATTAACATTGTTAAAATGTCGGTGTTACCCAAAATTTTATATCTTCTCTAGACCCTTCCGATTGCTATTCTGAACTCTTATTTTAAGGGTTTTCAGCATACCGTTGGGAGGTTTGTATGGAATGAGAAGCGTCCTAGATGCCCTCAGGCCACCCTTTTCTGCAAGAAGGACAGGGGGGGTCTCTAACTTCTTTTCATTAAAGGTTACTATTGGGCAGTAAAGCTAGCTAGGATACTGGAGTGGTCTCGGTCACATGATACTCGCCAATGGGTCAAATAGAAAAATTACTTCGCCTCTGCTCCATTACATATCACACCTTGGCTGTGGATTATTCCACATATTAACCACCTGACATTAAGCCCTACACTGCAATGCTGGAGGCACCTCCACTCACTTTATGACTTTTCCTCTCCTATTTTTCCACTTGCACCCTTTGGGCCTGATCCAGAGCTACGAAACTGGCCGATTTCGAGCGAGCGTACGACCGTTTTTTGCGTATTTTCGTACGAAATTTCGCACTGCGCATGCCCAGTATGACAGCTTCCGGTCGGCTGGACGACATGAGCGTATAGCGGTCGTATGGTGTGCGTATTTTTCGCTCGAGGGGCGTGCGTTTAATACGACGGTCGCCTGGGCGCTCGTTTTACTACACGGAGGCGGGGATAGCCATTTAAATTGTACAGTATGGGCGTGCTAAGCCCGTACGCTCAGCGTATTATGTGCGAAAATTCGTACGGCCGACGGTAGTACCCAGTGTAGGGTATAGCCGCCGTAAGCAGGTACTTTACTATGGGAGTGTTAGGGGCGTGCATGTTTATTCGCACGGTCGAACGTACGCATTCGCCCGCCGTACGAAATTTCGTAGTTCTGGATCAGGCCCTTTATCCATAATCCACACTTTCCGCCAAGGTTTACCTACAGTACATTCTCCAGGTGGGCATTGGGTGGTCTCTCTAGGGGTCCCTCCTCTCCTTCTCTGAGCTTTCTGAAAAGAATTAACTTTATTGAGGAGACTTCTGGGCATACTTGCAGATGCGCCATTTCCTCCAGCTTACTAGTAACAGAACCCACAGAGGTCGGTCCCTGTCCCCCTTTGAGGCCCTTTGTGTCTTTACCTTGGCCCCTACTCATTTAATATCTATACTCTACAAATTACTTTTGGAGACACATTATTCCCTATTGGCGACAGGTAATTCACATCTCCAGGAAGATCATAGACGCAGACGTTCCCGACCCCTCCGAATTCTGGCTTCTTTACCTCTCCCCATTGTCCATCTCTAGTAAAAATAAGTCACTATTTAAACACCTCAACAATGCTGCCAAATCTCAGATACTGCTCAAATGGAAAACGCACCTAGCCCCCCTCCATTGAGAATTGGTTCTTACATATCGATTACAATATGTCTATGGAGGAGAATCCATTTGTGACCCCTGATCTGGCCTCTCAGTTCACTGCTACGTGGTTTTATTCACTTGAATTTAAGTTCTCTCCTTCCTGAAGGGTGTGGGTCCCCGGTTAGAAAATCCGAATTTCGAAAATTCGAATTGCGAAATTTCAATTGCGAATGCGAATTTTCTCCGAATTGCTAAAATTCGAAAAATGCATACACCGAAATGTTTCTATTTATACTAGTCTGAAATTATAATCATTGTAATTCGAAAGTCTGTATTTCGAATACAACTTTATTTAGAATAGCGCACATTAAGATACAGTTCAAACTAGAATAATGGTCAATTTCGAAAATCTAAATTTCGAAAATGTTCTAGTAGAATGCATTATTTTTACGAAAAATCTGATTGCGAATCGTTCGCATAACGAAATAGCCGCACTGCGATTTTTCTGCGAAACTTTCACAAAGGGCAGACGCAATGTGTTAGCTTTTGATTGTTGACAGGGATTAACTATACTTCCATATGAAGGGAGGGAGGGAGTGAGTGCTTTCAGCTTCAATTAGAGCTTTTTGCTTTCAGTGAGAATAATAGCAATAGAGAATAATCGAATATACAACAATCGAAATAGAAATACAATCGAAATGTGCATGTTTCGTAACCTATTGGATTCGAAATAGGGAACGGTAGAAATAGAGAAAATTCGAAATAGCGAATTTTGTAGAATTTTCATTACTCAATTGTCTATCTGCCTCCTGTTGGTAAAAATCTATGATCACTACCCCCCCTTTATCAGCTAGTTTAACTACAATGTATTTTTTAGATAGATTATCTTTGCCAGTAGTACTATGGCAGTCTGTTTATTCAATTCATTCAAAGTTATTTTATAAAAAGATTAAATTATATTGTTTCTTTGGTTAATTGGATAGAACTCAGATGGATTTTTAAAAAGTCTTTTATTTTAGCTAATACCATTTTCCTCCTGACTATGTTTAGTTTGTTTTTTCACTACACTACTTTCTTCTACCCTATTTACATCCAGACCTAAGGATTCTTTATTCTACTTTGTTATACTGTTTAGTTGCCCCAATTCTTCCAAAATATCTAAACCCGGGAGATCATCTTGATCGTCTTAAATAATCCAAAACTGTTAGGATCAGCACAGGGCACAAAATTTAAGCCTTTTTGAAGTAATGAAATTTGAGGTTTAGTTAAGATTTTTGAAGACCAATTGAAAATTCCTTGAGTATTTACATCCTCCCTGATATGTTCTTTTTTCTCACACTTATGTCCCCCCTTCTTCCTCTGTGTCTCTTGATCTTTTTTGTTGCCGGAGTGTGCTGAAAAACTCGGCTTATACTCGAGTATATACGGTAATCAAATTTGAGGTTTAGTTAAGATTTTTGAAGACCAATTGAAAATTCCTTGAGTATTTACATCCTCCCTGATATGTTCTTTTTTCTCACACTTATGTCCCCCCTTCTTCTTCTGTGTCTCTTGATCTTTTTTGTTGCAGGAGACATCAGGGAATCGAACCAATTCGATAAAGGGTGAATAAACCAAAAATATTTATTAGTGCAAACAACAGCAAACAAATAAAAAGAGAATGTGAACTTGGAGCTACAATAACAATGACAAAACCAGGAACAATACAAAACCTACAAACTATAACCACTAAAAAGTATAATCACAAATGAGGGCACACTGACTACAACGTAGTAATAATCAAAAACACTAGTAGCTGGAGTACAAGGGAAAATTAAATACAATGATACAAACGTACTCAAATACAAACAGGAGTCCAGATAACCGTGAACAATAGCGCACAAGGAAAACCCAAAAACAAACATACAGTTTCACATCAATAAATACCAAAATCAAGGACAAACCTACAAACAGTACAAGGGAAGCTGAATCACAAGCATGCAAGGCAGACTAAGCAGGACTGAAAATGAGCAAGAGGCTGACAAGGCAGAATGACCAGAACCTGAGTTAGCTAGAAACATCTTTTTATCCTAGATGCTTAGGTGCTGTAAATTAATCATGGTGGCTAAGTCTAAACAGCAGCCCCTAGGAAAAGGTCAAGGAAATGTACATCACGTAACAGTATACCAGCTACCATACATGACTAGCAACATATCTACTAGATAGCCTCGAGACTGTGTACTAACCTGGAATTGGTCAGTCAATAAATGGCCCTCTTTATAGTTATAAACACATCCATCAACATGCATTAAAATTAGTATGGTGATGTGATGCTGTGTAGGGAGCTGCTGTTTGCCCTAGAGATGCTGCCTGAGGTTATACACTTTAAAGGGGCTTCCCTTCAGTGCCCCACAGTTTGATACAGAAATAGAAAAGAGTGTGTATATAGGCGCTTCTCAGTGGCATGCAGTAAAAAACAATTGATTTTATTATACAAATCACATGGATAGCATATGGCTGATGCTTATAGGTGTGTACACAAGAAAATATACAAATAAGAATAGTATGCACAACTGGAGAGAACAAGGATAGCACCGTGGGCAGAATAGAAAACCACAAGTATGTAAAAAGTCAGAGAGAAATAATGTAAGTAATGTAAAGCAAAACAAATAGCGAACCAGTGAAGATTCACAATATGGTCCTTGGTGCAGAGCTGATAATAAATTTGTCAAAAGTCAGGCAAATCCAAAATGAGGCTATGGGCTCAGAAGGAGTCCGCACATGTAGTGGCTGGTCTCAATAAACCCTCTGATGAATTGCTCCTGTAGGCGGGCCTATGTCTGTACAATGTCCGTAAAGGAAGTTCAAAAAGGTACCTTATGTCTGAGCGGTCTCCATCTGTCTCTCTCTGGAGCATTGTCCTCCTCTGTAGCGAGTAGAGATCAGAGATTCTTCGATGGCAGCTGTGCTGTTACGGCGTCTTCTGTTGGAGACACTTGTGGTATCTCTCAGGTGCTTCCGGGTGAGACGGAACCTTTAGTAGCTGTGTTGCTTGGTAACAGATGCTGCAGTCTAGTTTCTATCGATTGCGTATTCTATGTGCGCTATAGAGCTGTCTTATGGGTAGCCAAAAACCTACGCGTTTCACCCTATGGCGGGTTTCGTCAGGGAAGGGTGTTCACCGCAAAGAGTTGCTTGGTGTGTGCTCCAGCTGTTCTCGTATTTATGAGCCCTTATCTGGGTGGAGAGAGTTGATGGACAGAACGGTCTGGGGAGGGACCAGGCTTCGCAAGGAGCTGGTGGATTGATGTTGAGAGGGATCAGGAGGGCTATAGGATGATGTGCGCAAATAAAGTACATGTTTCCCATGAATAAACATGGTCATCAATATAGTAAGGTGGGGGGACACAAGTTGGTAAGTCCGGGGCAAAATATAAAATCCGTGGATTATTACATAGTAACTAAACATTACATATATGGAGAGTAATGACTAGATGTTAGATGGGCAAGCAATAGTAGAGTGGAATATAGTCGCAGGAATGTCAGGTGGGAAGGAGAGAAGCCAAGGTGGCTAGTGGGCATAGGTAGGGTGGAGTAAGATGGTCTACCTTTAGGAGTTAAATAAAATGGTACCTAGGTCTAGGTCTACATTAAGCCTTTTAGGGGTAAGGGTCCCCAGGTGGTATATCCACTTAGTTTCCTCCCTAGCCAAAATTGCTAGAAAGTCCCCCCCCCCCCTTCAAGGTTTTGAAACCTTTTTGATACCCATAAATTTTAGTTGGGAGGGGTCATTGCTATGTGCCTCTGAGAAGTGTGAGGGTATGCTGTGGGTTTGTAGTCCCTTTTTCATGTTGTTCACATGTTCATAAATGCGAGTTTTTAAGCTTCTTTTAGTGCTCCCCACATATTGGAGTCCACAGGAGCACTCTAACATGTAGATCACCCCTTTTGTTTCGCAACTGATGTGTTCTTTGATGGGGTACTCCTTCTCCCTGGAGTTGGATTTGAAGGAAGTGATCTTTTGTGTACTTTTTGCATTAGTGACCCTACAGGGGAGGCACTTAGTACTGTGGAAGAAACCTGTCGTGGGAGTGTTAAGCCAAGCTGGCAGAGTGATGGGGAAAGGATACTGGGGGCCAGGTGATTACAGAGGTTTTTTGACTTTCTGTAAATTATTTTTGGTTTACGGGGTAAGATGGAGTTAAGTTTCTGATCTTTAAGAAGAATGTGCTAATGCTTGAGTAGGGCTTTTTCAAAGTTTTGGTAGTGGCTATTGAAATTTGTAATGAAAGGAACCCCCCAAGTCTTTATGTTTCTCAGTGTCTTTTTTATTTTTGGTGAGTAATACAGATGATCTATCGAGTGCTCTATTTGTGGTGATTGCTCCTTCTACAAGTTTGTTGTCGTAATTTTTATCAAGAAGCCTAGTCTTAAGGGTGGTGGCTTGTTGATCAAAATCCTCCATCTTCCCACAATTTCTTCTAATCCGGCGGAATTGCCTCCCTGGGATATTTTTTTAACCATATGGTTGCTGTCCGCCGGAATGTCTATCCTCTCTGTCTACCCTTTTAAAGAAGGTTTTTGTGGAGATGTGGTTATCCTCTATCTCGATTTCAAGATCAAGGAATTCAGCTCATGGTGGATGTAAATATTAAATTGAGAGAGTTAGTACTGATGTATTTATCAAATTATCAAATTCCTTAAGTTCTGATTCCTCAGCCCCCCTTTTGCAGATGATATCGTCGATGTATCTCCTCCAACAGAGGATATTGCTTTTGTCAGGGTTAGAGTCTGACCAGATAAACTGGTTCTCCCACTGGGTCACAAACAGGTTTGCATCTCTGGGCGCGAACATAGTGTCCATCGCGGTTCCGCGAACCTGTTTGTAGCAAGTATCTCCAAACATAAAATAATTGTGGGTCAATATGAAGTTAATGGCCTCCACCAGAAAGACCTGTTGGGACTCCTCTAGGTCAGAATCTAGCTTGAGTATGTCCATGATGCAGTTGCATCCTTTCTCATGGTCTATAACAGAATACAGCGAGGTGATGTCGCTAGTGAATATGGTATATCCTTCTTTCCATTCAAAGTTCTCCAGTAGATTAAGGACATCCGTGGTGTCTCTTAAATAACTGGCCTGTCTGGTGATTAGAGGTTGGAGGAAAGCATCAGTATACTCGGATAAATTAGTGGTGAGGCTCTCTATCCCTGATATTATGGGTCGACCTGGCGGATGAGTGACATCTTTGTGGATTTTTGTGAGCTGGTAGAATACAGGGATGCAGGGATTTTCAATGAATAAGTAGTCAAACTCGGACTTGTTAAGGATACCTTTATGGAGGGCATCTCTGAGAAGTGTTTAATTTCCCTTTGAACTGTTCCGTGGGTTCTTTTGCGAGAGGTTCGTAGGTGGTGGGGTCATTGAGTATGTTGTTTGCTTCTTTAATGTAAGCAGGTTTGTCTAGATGGACCATGCCCCCCCTTTGTTGGCTGATGAAGTGCCTGTTTCTGTATCCCCTTGGGGATTTCCTGCAGTGTGAGTGTGAGTGACCCAGATTTGTCTTGTTTGTCTGTTCTGTCCAGTCTTCCCGGTTACATCTGTTCTGTGTTTCTTGTCGTTTGTCACAGTCCAGTCCCTTCTGGTGCTACTTACCCGCTTTCTCTCATCCATTCCCCTCTGTCCCATTTCTTCTTCCGAGTATCTCTAAGGGACGTATCCTGACGGGTTCCTATCAGCTCCAGTCTATCCCCACCATCTGGGGCTCTAGCGAACACTTGGTCCGGCATCAGGCTCTACAATCCGGTGAGTTGCTTGACTTCCTCTCTCGTACCTTTTGGTCACCCCGGTACCCTGTCGGGGTAAACCCGGGGTACCAAAAACATTATAACCAGCCAAAAACAGTTTCTGTCACCATGGATCAGAGTACTGCGGATGCCATCAACGCTCTCATTGCCCAGGTCTCAAACCTGGGTCAGATGGTTCAAACACTTACTGAGAAAGTAAAGTCCCAGGAAGGAACCATCGCTAGACTGTGTGCTATGCCGAACCCTCCGCCTCAACCTCCGGCTCCTGTTACCGACATTAAAATGAACCTGCCAGACCGTTTCTCTGGGAATAGAAGTAAGTTCTCTCAGTATATGAACAGTTGTTTACTTTATTTCCAACTTCTTCCTTTCACTTCTGGGGATGAACAGCAACGTGTTGGCCTGATAATCTCCTTACTCCAAGGGGACCCCAAGTCCTGGGCTTTCAGCCTTCCTCTTGATCATCCCGCCCGCCATAACGTGACTGAATTCTTCAAGGAATTAGGACTTCTTTATGATGTTCCTGATTTAGTCACTACTGCTGAGTCCATGCTGAGCTATTTGAAACAGGGAAAAAGAACTGCGGAGTACTGCTCCGAATTTCGCCGGTGGTCAACAATTTCCCAGTGGAACGATCCTGCACTTCGAAGCCAGTTCAGGACAGGGTTGTCTGAGCAGATTAAGGACGCCCTGGTTCAGTACCCTTCAGCTACTTCCCTCGAGGACATGATGCTCCTGGTCATCAAAATAGACTGCCGTCTAAAGGAGAGACATCTTGAAACTTCCACCTTTTCAATGGAGCCTGCTTTTCTTAGAAGTCCTATTGAAGATGAACCTATGCAGATTGGTGCTTTCCGGTTAACTAAACAAGAGAAGACCAGGCGATGTACCTTAGGGCTATTTCTATACTGCGGAGGTACCGCACATATGTCGGACCAATGTCCCAAGAAGAAGCCTCTTCCGGGAAACGCCTAAACCCGGTGGATTGGGAAGAGGTCCACCTGGGTTTTAGTCTCATCTCTTCAAAAACTCTTTGATAGTGCCTGCCAGAATTGAATTTAATAGACAAAGCCTTGACGTCTCAGCCTTTATTGACAGTGGAGCTGCAGGAAATTTCTTGGATCTTTCTCTTGCACTCTCACTGGGCATTACTACACAGAGTCTCTCCTCTCCTATTACTGCCTGTGTTCTGGACGGGAATCCCCTCTCGGGGGGAAGCATTACCAAACTCTCCCATCCTGTCCATCTGTCCATTGGAATCTGCCATCTGGAGAAATTAGAGTTTTTGATTATTAATTGCCCATCTGCCCCCTCATTCTTGGACACCCTTGGCTCAAGAAGCACAACCCTGAAATGAATTGGACCACTGGTGAGATTTGTCGTTGGAATGTAGAGTCTTGTGCCTCTTGCCTTAGAATTCCCATACTCGCGGTTACTCCGGTTGAGCAACTGTTACCACCACAATACATGGATTTCTTAGATGTATTCAGCAAGAATAAGGCGGACTCTCTTCCTCCCCATTGCACCTATGACTGTGCTATTGAGCTGATTCCTGAAGCCAAACTGCCCAAAGGCAGGTTGTACTCTCTCTCCCATCTGGAGGCTAGTGCCATGAATGAGTACATCGAGGATAATCTCCAGAAGGGGTTTATTCGTCCCTCTAAATCGTCAGTAGGTGCCAGGTTTTTTTTTGTTGCTAAGAAGGACGGTTTTCTACGGCCGTGCATCGACTATCGAGATCTTAATAAAATTTCTGTGAAATACACCTATCCCATCCCGCTGATCTCTGATCTCTTCGATGACCTGAAGGAAGCTACAGTGTACACTAAAATCAATTTGAGGGGGGCCTACAACTTGGTGCACATCCGTAAGGGTGACGAGTGGAAGATGACATTCAACACTCAATCTGGCCATTATGAGTACTTCGTCATGCCATTCGGACTCTGCAATGCTCCTGCTGTGTTCCAAGACCTCATTAATGATGTTCTACGTGAATTCCTGGGCAGATTTGTGGTTGTTTATCTTGACGACATCCTTATTTATTCATCCACTCTTGAAGAACATCGTTCTCACGTTCGCCTGGTCCTTTCCAAGCTCATAGACAATAATCTCTTTGCCAAGATTGAGAAGTGCCAATTTGAAGTCACCAAAGTGGTATTTCTTGGGTATGTCATTACCCCGGAAGGATTCTCCATGGACCCCGAAAAGGTGTCGTTTGTCTCCTCGTCAAGCCCGATGATCACTCTTCTTCACACGTTTCAACTTGTGAAAAGCCATCCTGCAGTGGGCCAAAACATCAAATTTGAAAGCCACTCAGCCACTCAGTAATTATTACTGGCGCTTTATTCAAGGATATTCGGTCCTGGTTTCTCCTGTCTCTGATCTGACTAAAAAAGGTGCCGATCCCAGTAAATGGACCAAAAAAGCGGAACTCTTATTTTCTTCATTGAAGAAAGCTTTCATTTCTGCCCCAGTTCTCAGTCATCCCAATCCGGACCGTCCATTCATCATCGAGGTTGATGACTCTGAAGTCAGTGCTGGAGCAGTGTTATCACAAGAAGATCCCATTTCTAAAAAAAATTGCACCCATGTGCTTTCTTCTCAAAAAAAATTTCGGCAGCAGAAAAAAATTATGATGTTGGTAACAGGGAGCTTCTGGCTATTAAACTTGCCTTTGAAGAATGGAGACACTGGCTGGAGAGAGCTCAACACTAGATTACTGTCCTTACGGATCATAAGAATTTAGCTTACATCCAATCAGCTAAACGTTTGTCTCCTCGTCAAGCCCGATGGTCACTCTTCTTCACACGTTTCAACTTCATCATTTCTTTTCGTCCTGGCTCCCTGAATATTAAGGCTGATGCTTTATCTCGTTCTTTTTTTCCTGAACATCCACCCACCAGTTCTCCTTTACCCATCATTCCGCCTGTCAATATCATTGCTGGGTTTACTCAAGATCTGCACACTCAGTTACTTCAGGTTCAAGATCAAGCTCCAGCTCAGACACCCACTAATCGTCTCTTCGTTCCAGAAAATTTCAGACAAGCTGTTTTGATGGAAGGTCATATGTGCAAGACTGCTGGGCACCCTGGTGTGCAAAAAAACCAAAGAACTCTTATCTCGTACAGTCTGGTGGCCAGGTTTTTCCAGGGATGTTGAGAACTTCATCAATAATTGTACAGTCTGTGCCTGCAATAAAACTTCCCATGCTCCTCCATTTGGTCCTCTTTACCCTCTTCACATACCCAAACGTCCATAGACACATCTCTCCATGGACTTCATCACCAACTTAGAGCAACTTAGAGCAAGATTTTATATCTAGTTTTATCCTGGCATTTTATATCTAGTTTTATCCTGGCACTCCCCTCCCTCTGGAGATTATCCCAGCGCTGCAAGTCGGATATCACTACCCCTATCTGTTCATCACCAACTTGCCTATCTCCCTGAATTGCAATACCATCTGGGTCATGGTGGATCGTTTTAGTAAAATGGCACATTTTACTCCTCTACGTGGTTTACCTTCCGCCCAGACTCTTGCGGAGGTCTTCGTGTCCCAGATTGTCAGACTTCATGGCCTACCTTTGGACATCGTTTCAGATCGTGGCTCTCAATTCGTGGCAAAGTTCTGGAGGGCATTCTGTTCGTTACTCCAAATCAAGGTGAGCTTGTCCTCTGGCTACCAACCTCAGACCATTGGTCAAACGGAAAGAGTTAACCAGTCACTCGAACAATTTCTGCGGTGTTATGTGTCTAAACTCCAGAATAATTGGGGGCAGAATCTTCCTTGGGCGGAATTCGCATATAATAATGCTATCTCTTCTAAGATGTCTCCCTTTTGTTGTGTTTGGGGTTATCACCCTCGTTCCTGCTCTCTGTTTCAAACTCACCCTGGCATTCATGCTGATGCTCATCAATTGGCTAAGAACCTTCTCAACATCTGGACTCAAGTCAACTGCTCCTTGCAACGTACAGCCTTTCGAACCAGGGTCGATCGTCATCGACAGACTTGCAGATTCAAGGTCGGTGACAGGGTATGGCTATCTACTAAAAATATCCGCATCCAACAACCCTCCAGGAAATCGGTCCCTTCCTCATTATCAAAAGAATCAATCCGGTGGCGTTTAGATTAAAATTACCTCAGACCTTGAGAATCCCTTCCACCTTTCATGCGTCTCTCCTCAAATCTGTAAAGAGAGATCCCAGAATTCCCGGGCCTCCCAACTCTAGGCCTCCTCCTCTTGTCATCAATGGCTCTGAAGAATTTGAAGTCGAAGAGATCCAAGACTCTAGATGGTTTCGTGGGCAGGTCCAATATCTCATTCATTGGAAAGGGTATGGCAATGAAGAAAGAGAATGGATTCCAGCAAGAAATGTTTTTAACGCTGCAGAGCATGCTGATTCTTGTAGTGCTACAATCATCAGAATGCCCAAGGATGGCAGGTCATGCTAGCGCTTGGAGAACCACAAGTGCCAGAATGCCGTCATCCGTTACAACAACACACAAATTAATACCCCTCCTAGCACCTAAATAAAATATAGGGCCGGCCCCTAACCTAAAAAAAATACTTAACAATAATGCCCCCTATTAAGAATCAATGACATTTAATACCCCAAATAGTGTTTTACAAAAATTACCGGTAGTTGTATAATGTAAAAAATAAATGAATAAAAAATTGCATAAAAATAGTAATTAAAAAGCTGATGCTGATAAGCTGAAAATGCTGATAAGCTGCATATTGGTGCTTATTCTAATCAGGCATTGTGTAACACTGTCTTTTTTTAGGGCTCTAATGTATTTAGAAACTAAAAAGGTATACATTTTTATTTTTAATTAATCATTTTTAATTTTTAAGGACATTTTTATTTGCACATCTGCAGTGCTACTCTAGATCAACTCTTATTTGTGACAACATAACATCGGTTTTCATGAAATGTTGATTCATTTTTATATGATTAAAAGACACACTGATGTTTAATTATAGTATTCCCTCGGTAGTACAATTAAAAATCCCATATGGATATACAGCAATTTATACAAAATTGCAACATGCAGTAGCTGTATATATATATATCTATATATAGATATATATATTATAAAATACAAGCAGGTAGAAGGGTAAGCTTCTATTAGATAACAGGATTCAAGGTAAATGTAACATTTATATTTATTCTCATTTAGTAAAATACATTTTAATGTTCAAGCTTTATGTAAATTGTGTGGGATGATATACATATGCTAAATAAATAACTAATGGCATTATCATGTTTAAACCTACAAAACGTTTATATTATTTTTAAAAAGAAAAAAAATATGTATATTGAGAAAATATTGTATTGTAACAGTTAATTTGCTATGTAAATAATATTTCAAGGTATAGTCAAGGATTGCCTTTGTGATAAGCAAATTCATGCATTATTGTCCTGAAAATATAAAATAAAGCTAAACAAAACAAATGTATTAGGCTGTATAATATAAATAAATTTTAAAGCTAAGTTAACTATCACAGGATTGTGGTTTCTTTTCTCCTATTTAGTTATTTATTTATTAAAATAAACTTAAGGAGTTGATCCTGATCTATGTTTCCTTAAGGTTTTCGATGAAAGTGCATCAGGAATGAGCACAGAAATATGGGCGCACTGCTGTCCATACGTCTGTGTCAATTTCTATCTGCTCTACGACAGTGGTTCTAGACGTACCACAATATTTAAATGAGAAAAGGGGTGTTTTTATCCTTTAAATAGTTGCAGTAGCTGAACAAAGTGCCTGTGCTTCCATCTTATGCTTACACTATTTCAGAGGATGGTGTCAATAATAAGTCATTATTATTACATTTTAAGAACATGGGTCATTTTCACATTGAAAATGACCCATGTTCTTAAAAAATAACTATACTATAAGTAAATATAAAAAAAAATTATTTACATTTTATTTATTTTTAATGCCAGCATAGTAGTAGAATACCGCTACTATGCTTTGGCATTAATGTACCATCTAAAAAACCCCCAAAACATTTAAATGTGTCAAATGTAAGCATTTAAAACCTCATGTAAAGGGTAGATAGCAGAGGCTTGCGGCTGTATAAGCGACAAACCTCTGCTAATACTTCTCCAACTGCGGGGAGAGGGGGGCACATCTGCCCCATTTGCATACATCCTATTCAGAGTTGCAGAAATATACCTGAGTTTTGGTTTTGGTTCTTGTTCTAAATTATTATCATGTTTTGGTTTTGGGGTTTTGGCAATACCACCCTTACTTGGTTTTGGATATCTTTAGAAATTGCTAAAAACTGTAAAAATCATATAATTTGTACATTCAAAATATTGTTTTCACCATTATTAGATAAAGCTGGCTGTTTAAACTGAGTGTCAGAGCCATTTGGAAGCTTTATTTTAATAATAGTTCCCATGATTCAGACATATTGCATATACGTCCGGAGTTTACCGATATATATGATACTGCGCATGCGTAGTATCTTTTTTTACGTAATCTATGTATCTTTTCGTTACGTAGATTGCGTGTATGCGGTCTTGATGCGCAGTATCATATATCGGTAATTTCCGGACGTATATGCAATACGTCCAGTGGTGTGAATCCAGCCCATAAATGCTTTATCTTGCTTACCCTATATCTCCACCTCTTATCACCAGTAGTGGCATTGGGCCTGTGATTTAAAGGGGGCATTTGTTTTTTAATTAAAACTGACATTTAATTTTTTTGTACTTTGTTCTATCTATCGGATTTATTTTTGTTTAATAGAACTTTTCCTTGCTTCCACTAAATTCTCAAATCACCTGCCTTAGCTTCAGGCCTGTAGGTATGTGGTGTGATAAGTTTTCCTTTCAAAACTCACAATAATATACTTTTTTTGTATGAACTTGTTGCATCTTTCTGATTTACTTTTGCACAAAAGTCCCTTCAGGTATGCACAAATCTGTGTACAGTAATTTTAGTGTTGCTTGCTAATTGTTTCAAGTTGGATTTAGATTAAAATTAGAAAAAATATGTAATGTTGAAAATTCTTATGCTCCTTATTCTAAATGTATTGCTGTTGATGTTTTATCTTTTATTTTTATTGAAATGCCTATAAAGAGTAAACCAGAAGCAAATGGAAACATTTCCTGCATGTTTTTTTTTATTGCTCCCGCTCTGTGCAATATTAGAAGCTGCTATATTTATACCTAAACTAAGGTTTATATCCATACTCATAGGTTCAAAGCCTTTTAGACCTTTTGTGCACTAACAAATGCTATAATTCTTGCTTATTCAAAGTATTTCTATTCCTTGTTTTCAGAGATTCAGAGATGAATGACTACAACACTACCAATGAATTCTCCTTGCTTGATTTCTCTGGTTCTGATTTATTCAAGATCATGTTAACGACAGGACTTTTCTTGGCCTATAGTTTTACCATTGTAGAAAACATCCTTCTAATTGCTCTCATACAGACTGACACCAGTCTCCACACACCAATGTATTTCTTTCTGGGAAATTTTTCCTTTCTGGAGTGTTGTTACACAACAGCAGTAGTTCCAAAAACACTGTATACTTTAATTTCCGATAACAGGGTTATTTTTCTGTCCAGTTGTGTTATCCAATTGTACATTTTTACTTCTTTAGGTGCAACAGAATGTGTAATGCTAGCAACTATGGCTTATGATCGATACATATCGATTTGCTATCCCCTTCATTATTCAGTTTTGATAAACAGCGACATATGCATCTTGCTTGTTTTGTGTTCGTGGTTCATTGGTTTTCTCTCTTCTATAGTTCCATCCATCTTTATTTCACAGTTACATTATTGCAGTCATAGTCTTAACTATTTCTATTGTGATATCTCACCAGTTTTGGAGTTGGCTTGTTCAAAAACCAGGCACGTTGAACTGTCGGTGTCTTTTATATCAGCCACCATTTTGGTAAGCTCATTCATAGTTATTCTTGTATCCTATAGCAAAATAGTTCAGACGATCATTAAAATGCATTCAAACCAGGCCTTGCAAAAAGCTAGTGTGACTTGTGTTTCCCATCTTATTGTTGTCACCATCTATTACAGTTCTGGAATCTTTATGTATGTTAGGCCAAATTCCTATAAAACACTGGAAACAAACAAATTGGTATCTCTTTTATATGTTGTATTAACACCAATGCTAAATCCAATAATTTATAGCTTCAGAAACAATGATGTAATAAACGTTTTGAGAAAACTACTTAGTATCAAATAAAAATATCATAGTAACGGTTAACTGTCATGTCTTAATCCAAAAAACAATACATATAAACAGTTTAGTCACAGAAAAAAAAAATATTTTAAAAAGACAACAAATAAAATAATTCTGTTTTAAATAAATACGTTTATTAAATGATGTATGCTCCATATCTGTATGAAACGAAGTATGTTTGTAATTATAACCATTTGTTATATTATTTCTTAAATGAAGCAACAATTATTCTGTTTTATGTCATATTCCTACTTTGCCTATTGTTTTAATTGTAAAATGATCAAATTCCATTAACTTCAACATTTTTGCTTTGCTCATTGTACTGATTTAATTTTTACCTTGTACTGTATGTATCTTGTGTATAAGGAACCCAGGATTTTGAGTACAGAGGCACAGTGAACTATGTGTAATATAGGACACAAAATGGCATACAGCAGCCATATTGTTGGTTTCTGTTTACTACTTTTTATGCTTGTATTTGATATTCCGTAAAGTACATGTTTGTACTTGTATATACAGTATATATAAATATATATAAAGGTATAGAGATAACACTTTTTGAGATACCTACCTAACTTTAAGCAGCTATACTATTTCTGTGAAGAGGGCGTTTTTCACACCGCCCCTACAAGTATTAAGGAGAACCTTAGTACCTCAACAGTTAAAATTATAACACACAGAATCTCTCAATAGCGCTCTAAATGCTTCCAAATAATAAAACAAAGTTTTCTTAACAGAGTCTCATGTATTCTTCTGTGGATTTAATCACTGTATGTAAGTTTCTACAATGTTCTCTATCCCAGATTCCACGATAGTCCTTTCGCAGTGTGTGTCCTTAATTAAAAAAGAGAAAAAAATAACCAGAGAAGAAAAGAGGAAAATTAAGGACACACACTGCGAAAGGACTATTGTGGAATCTGGGATAGAGAACATTGTACAAACTTACATACAGTGGTTAAATCCACAGGAGAATACACGAGACTCTGTTAAGAAAACTTTGTTTTATTATTTGGAAGCATTTAGAGCGCTATTGAGAGATTCTGTGTGTTATAATTTTAACTGTTGAGGTACTAAGGTTCTCCTTAATACTTGTAGGGGCGGTGTGAAAAACGCCCTCTTCACAGAAATAGTATAGCTGATATATATATATCCCATATATCCCCATGTATAAGATGCACCTTAATTTTGGGGACAGAAATTTGGAAAAAAAATGTATTACATTACATTACAGCCTTATTGTCTATTCAAACTTATTGCCCCCTCCTTCTGTGTCCATTCAGCCTTATTGGCCCCTCTTTGTGTCCAACCAATCTTATAGCCCCCTCTATTTGTATCCAGCTAGTCTTATTGCCCTCTCTATTTGTGTCCAGTCAGCCTTATTGCCCCCTCTTAGTGTCCAGCCAGTCTTACTACTCCTCTCTATGGACCGGATTTACAGCACCGGATGCATTGCATATACGTCTGGTGTTTACCGTTTTTGACTACTGCCCATGCGTAGTCAATTTTTTACGTAATCTGCATATCTTTTCGATACGTAGATTGCGTATATGCGGTCTTTCAGACATAAAAAATTTAGTCAAAAAAAGGTATAAAGTCCAAAAAAGTGTATAGTGTATAATATGTAATGTAGGGAGAATGATGTGACTGTGCACATATAATATGTAATGTAGGGAGAGTGGTGTGACTGTGGACATATAATATGTATTGTAGGGTGAGAGGTGTGACTGAGTGTATAATATGTAATGTAGGGAGAGTGGTGTGACTGTGCACATATAATATGTAATGTAGGGAGAGTGGTGTGAATGTGGACATATAATATGTATTGTAGGGTGAGAGGTGTGACTGAGTGCATTAAGGATGCTTTATGGCAGCGTAAGCTGCACTAAAGCCCGCATAAGACAGGGGAGTGACAGGGGACACTACTGTGTGCGGGGGTCTGGATCCGACCCATGGTGGCTGGATCACATGGAGGGTGGCGGTGAGAGCATCATCGTTACATCATGACATTTCTCTACTAGGATAAAAGTGTAAAACCGAGAGGACTTTAACTTATGGACATTTAAAAATCTTCTGATCCTATTCAGTCATATGACAAGATCAGATTGCCAAGTTCACAACACACCCAGGGTTGTCTTAACAGCATTGTACAGGGGTCCCTATCGACCCTGCCCTTCCCTCATTGGTTACCATTCTATGGCCTTTTCTTCTTTCTTATTTTTTTCCTCTGCTGTCCTTTCTTGCCTTTATGAATCCTCTCTGCGTGGATCCTCACCGACTGACTGTTGGGACATGATGAGGAGGACACAGTTGGCTTTAGCAGCAACTTGCTTCCAGTGAGTTCTTTAAATGGGACCAGGCCAGCGGAGAAGTATCTTAATGCCCCAGTATGTCTTTTATTTCATATAGCATAGCAAACACCCTATTCAGGGAGCATCCCATGGCTGCTAGTATCCTGTGTAAAAAAATTTGAGCCCCCCATGAAATCATACTACATTTATTAAATAATACTTTTATTAGCAGAAGTTAATTTAAAAAATACACTATAAACCCCATAATAAAGCTCTTTAAATATCCTAACATTATCCCCATAATCGACATTTATATGTTAGAGTTCTAATATAGAGGATAACTTTAGCACAATTAAGGAGGAATAAAGATCTGTATTATGGAACATACAAGTCCTATTAAGGGGGAAGTTATGAGCACAATTAAGGAAAAATAAATAGTTTTATTATGGGGCATATAGTCTAGTGTGACAGTGAGGAGGGGACAGTGTAATATCAGTGGTATTGTGCAGTGTGTGTCAGTGTGGGAGTGACAGGGTGAGGAGGAAGGGTGACAGTGTAATATCAGTGATATTGTGTACAGATTGCCAGTGAGTTGGGGGGGGGGGGGGGGAGG
>WWET01006657.1:4664-45095 GCA_011038615.1 Limnodynastes dumerilii
AAGATAGTTTTTATTGATTTTCGATTAAAACAGATTACAATACAGCCAACAAAGGGCAAACTGCGCAGGTATACATACAAAGTCATATAGCGACAGGACTAGTAAGTATAGATGTTATTTGTATATTACGTGCATATACTAATAATTATTAATCTGTTGTTATATAAAAAACAAAATAACACAACATTACAATCCAATAGTACAGTAAGATATACTGGTAAAAGGGTGAAGGGAGGTGGAAAAGATAGGGGAAGAGGGAAGGGATGATCAGTTATACATACAGATGTTTAGATGTCAACAGCCATGTAAAGTAACCAGAATGACTCAATGAATGGTTGTGGGTGGCATACGAAGGGGACTAGAGAAATAAATTTGTCAGCCTAGGGGTTGGGAGGTGTAGTTGGGTGGGTTGGTGAAACAAGAACCATGGGGCCCAAACACTTAGAAAAATGTGGGACCTATTGTTAAGATAAGCTGACATTTTCTCCATGGAAGCCAGATACCAAATCTTGCTCAGTAGTTGCGAGGAGGGGGGTGAGGAGGTATTCTTCTAGTGGTTGCCTATGAAGCATCTAGAGGCATTTAGAATTTGCATAGTTAGCCTATCTGAGTCCCTATCTAGCCCAACAACAGGTGCGCCCAAAAGGAAGGACCAGGGACATTTAGTAAGCAGTATATTAAGTACTTGAGAAATGAGAGTAACCACCATGGAAGCTTAAGATTATGGGGCAGTCCTACCAGATATGCAAGAAAGAACCCTCCTCTCCGCAACCCCTCCAACATAGAGAAGAGGCAGTACTGTATATACAATGTAATCTAGTGGGGACTAAATATCACCTGCTATAGACTTTGAACATGTTTTCCTGAACAAGGGTGGATATGGAGACCTTGGCAATTCTCTCACGTATAAGGGCCCAAGTATCCTCCTTTGGGGGCACACCCAGGTCCCTTTCCCAGACCACTTCATGTTTTGGTGCTGGGGCCTCCTTGTGTGATATCAAAAACGTGTACAAGGAAGATATCATTTTCTGTGCCAATGGGCTACGCAAACATAGAGCTTCCACTAATGTTAATGGCCTGGCAATAGAGAGAAGTAGAAGGGATGAAACAAAATGGCACACTTGTAAATATTCGAAGAGACCCGTCACCCGGAGTCCATGCCTTTGTTGTAAAGTTTAAAGTGAAGCACAGCCTCCCTCATCCAGCAGGTCCCTCACCAATAGGTCCCGGTTTTTATAGGGTGTTTCCACAAAACATCCAATCACTATTCTCTACAGGCAATTTTTCAAATCAGCAATAAAAATTTCTAATAGAGCTTCTAAAAACTCACAATGTATTACTTTATGATAATAAAAAAATGTTTTCAAATTCTTTTAAAATTTATCCTCATTATAGACATATCTCTGTCTTTCTTAAAGGCACAGTTGGACATTTTTTCAAGTAAGTGAATAACACTGAGAGCGACTGCAACAATCTATATCTACATACATAATTACAACTCTTATAAGGTGGCTGAACATGAAGACAAAGTCAAAATATAAATCAGAATAACAGATGGCAACACATTAAAAATTAAATATAACATTTCTAGCAACAAATTGGCAAATATTTAGAATCAATAGCAGCATCTTTTCAAGTGAGTAGTTGTAACAATTGTAACAACCTAAAGCAGCTTATATAATTGCTGTATAATTGTTGTAAACATAGACAGGACGCGAGCTGCTGCAATGACAGGTGGGACGTCTCCCAGCTGGCTGATGTAAAAGGCTGCTATACTCGGGCCAACAGTCCTGGAGTAGAAGGATGTCCAAAGATGCTCGATGGGGAATCTTTTAAATCCGTATTTTAGCTTGACATGTTTCGGGCTGCGGCCCTTTCTCAAAAGTTTTTAATTGTGGTCGGTCATTTATCATTTATTGATTGAGTTCTGTGTATTTAAACAATTAGACACACAATCAGCGCTGTAGCCTACGTTTTAGTATTTATTTCAGACTATCCAACAACCTGACAAGCTTTCAATTTGTCCTTAAAACGCATCTCTTCTTTAATGCCTACCAGCTCTCCACACCCTCATGCCCCTGTTTTGCCCAATTTATCACTGTTTTACATTCTTTTAAAATATTTAGTTTTTCTTACCATGCTTTATTCTTTGTCATTTTCTTTTGCACTTTATTCCTTCTTGTCCAGGATTGTGTTACGTTTTAAATATTTGGAAGTAAAGTATTTTTTATCGTTTCTGGATTCCTGGCTTTATACTTACCTTGATATTCTTATGATATATTAACACTTATTTTATTTGCTTTTCATATGCTCTGTTTTTCATATGCACTGCTCCTGAGTAATTGAAGACCTTTAACAAGAGTTTGAACATCATTTTAAAAGGACTTTTAGGACATTTTCCACTTTTTGGTACTATATGCCGATATGTATTTGGTTTTGTTTTATTCTTTGCTAATTGGTTACTTTCGGTCATTTTAATTGAGTTTTATACACAGATCAGCGCTGTAGTCATATGTTCCACAATTTTTTTTCCAATTTTGCCTTACTTGTTGTCTATCAAATTTGATTCAAGTTGCTGAAGTGCGTTCTCCTAATTGTCCATATAGGATTACAATATTGACGCTCATCCGCAGAACTTGAAATCATGGTTGTGACTCCATCCGGTATACTTCTAATACTTATCAGGTTACTGCCCTTTCTATTTTCTCTCTGGCCTGATTCCCTTTATAGAGTTTAACTATCAAAATAATAGCTAGTATACGGTGTTAATCAACAAATGTATAATTTCTGTACATGCTGCCTGAATGTCGCGGATTTCGTATGCGCACATGTTTTCCGTCGATACAACCAACACAATTTGGGAATTTCCATTTACTCCAAAACTGTCGCACTACTGACTCCATATCTTGATCTGTGGGGAACGCCATATGTACTGCATGCAAGTGGTCCCAAATTGCCTTACATGTTTCATGTACAACTCTTCCCACCGTCACATCGGAGATTCTAAATGAATATCCTAACGTCTTGAACGAAGACACTGTCGCCGAGTATCTGTAAGAACACATATAACACAACTGTTACTTGTCTCGCTAGTAGGTACATTCATTACATATTATGTAATATTATGTTACATTTTTAATAAAAATAACAAGATTGCTATAAAATCAATTTAGTTGTCTATTAGTATACTGACAAACAATATCTTGTTTTATGTTTTAGTGGCTGAAGTTAAAAAGAAATGGAAGGGGCTTTGTGATGTATTTCGGCGAGAATACAGGAAGACATTCAAGCCTGGAGATGAAGCACCAAATGAACCTCTGTCCTCATGGCCAGTCAATAGATCAAATGATGTTCTTATCTGATATAATGGAATCGAGACAACTGAAAAGAAATGTGCAATCTCCAGAAAAAAGTGCTTCTGGACAAGTTAATTCAAGTTAAATTAATGTCAATTCACCTTCTCCAGAAACTCCAAGCAGCAGTGCAATCAATTCACAACCTTCCAACCCATCCCTTCAACCATCAACAATGGGACCTCAAACTACCGTTACCACCCAGGCTAAGCACAAAAAAATTGATAACAGCAATTCTGATGAAAAATTTCTGGAAATAGAGAGAGCAAAATTAAAATTATTTGCTGACAGCAATGCCACTAAGGCGGATAGTGATGCTCAGTTTTTGCAAAGTCTTCCATATCTGAAGAACGTCCCTCTTCATCGCAAATTGGTTGTATGGGACAAGCTGCAGCAAGTTTTCATTGATGAGGACACACCTTCAACATCTACATACACATCTTCTTCATATTCGTCATCCTGGTCCGACCCTAATGACGGTGGTATACGAATAAAAGTGCTAACCGTGATGCAAGGTCTAGAACAGTGGCCTGGCAGTTCGGGTCTCAATTTATTGTTTTCGCTGGACGATGAGAAAGCGTTTCACTTGGTGACTTGAGATCTTTTCAAAACTATTCAAAAATTTGGTTTCCCGGAAAGATTTACCAAGTTATTATCCAACCTTTATTCAACCCCGCTAACCCAGGTGTGCTGTAATGGTTATCTTTCTGACCCTTTTGAAATAGAGCGAGGCATCCATCAAGGGTGTCCATTGTCACCTCTCTTATTTGCATTAGAACCCCTAGCTATAACCCTGCACCAGCAAAAAGAGTTTCAAGGCATCACTATAGGCAACCAAACAGTTAAACTGGTGCATTATTTGCCGATGATATGTTATTATTTGTGTCAAAACCCTTCGGTTTCCCTTTCAGCCATAGTTTCAACTATTACACAGTTTGGTACTTTCGCAGGATACTGGGTAAACCTACAAAAATCTGAAATAATGCCTCTGACAGAGGCAAATAAACTCCAGACAGTAACATCGGCTATATCCAATTTTAAAATCTCTAGCAATTCTCTCAAATATTTGAGAGTTCAAATTACATCATCATTGAGAACATTATATAGCCACAACTATACTCCTGTGTTAAATGAAATCTCTACAAAACTTAATAACTGGAAACTTTTACCCCTCTCCCTCTTAGGTAGAGAGGTTGTTCTTAAAAGCGTAAGTTTCCCCAAGCTTTCTTATCTCATTCAAATGTTGCCCTTTGGGCTCTCCAAATCAGATAAAATAAGTTGCCACACTATTTTTTCTGTTTCTGTGGCAAAACAAGAAACCAAAGGCAAAATATGCAAAGCTAAAATTACCAAGAGGACAAGGAGGCTTGGGAATACCTGATGTCTTTTACTAACGCAGTATTGTTCCAATATGTAATTGAAACATAGAAACATAGAAAGTGATGGCAGATAAGAGCCATCCAGTCTGCCCAGTTATTTAAAACTATACTGACACTAGACCCTATTTACCCTCAATTTAGTTTGAGATTTAGGATATCCTTATATTTATCCCAAGCATGTTTAAACTGTTCCACTGTGTTAGCCTCAACCACCTCAGATGGGAGGCTATTCCACTTATCTATCACCCTTTCAGAGAAGTCATTTTTCTGAACATTTCCTCTGAATCTATCTCCCTCCAGTTTAAATGCATGACCCCATTTTCTATTACACCACTTTCTTTGAAAAATGGTACCCTCCTCTAGCCAGTCCCAACCCTTGATATATTTGAAAGCTGCTATCATATCCCCCTCTCCCTTCTCTGCTCCTCTATACATGTTTAGTTCCTCTAGCTGTTTTGGTAAGTTTTGTGACACAGGCCATGGACCATTTTAGTTGCTCTTCATTGCTCAGTCTCTAATGTATTTATGTCGTTCTGGAGATATGGCCTCCAGAACTAAACAGTATACTAGGTGAGGTCATACCAACGATCTATATAAAGGGGCATCACTACTTCTCTTTTTCTGCTACTAATTCCTCTCCCTATGCAACCAAGCATCTGACTTGCCTTTCTCATTGCTTTGTTACATTGCTTGGCTACCTTTAAGTCACATGAAATAATGACTCCTACATCCCTTTCCTGCTCAGTAGATTGTAATGTAATGCCATTAAGGATATATTGAGCTTTTGATTTTTTGTGCCCCAAGTGCATGATTTTGCATTTTTTGCCATTAAACTGCAGTTGCCGCACTCTTGACCATTCCTCCAGTCTACCTAGATCATCCCTCATTTTCTGTACCCCACCTGGCGTGTCTACCCGGTTACATATCTTTGTGTCATCTGCAAAAAGACGTATAATTCCCTCAATACCATTGATTGGATGTAAAGGAGGGAACAGTACACTAATTTACACTTGGAGGAAGTTTTATTCTCTCCCTATTCCCCAGCCGCACTTTTTTTTAGCCCACGAAAGCTCATCCCTCAGCAACATATATCAAACATCTTGTTTCATGGTACTTACCTATCATGGATTCAGGTAAACTCTTAATATAAACGCAACCCATTAAGCTCTTTCTATGCTCCCAGTTGAGGTAACCCAACATTTCCACCAAGCTTAGAAAATTTGAACTACACTTTGTGGAAACACCATGGGATTCTTTCTATATGGGATGTATTTGATCCGGGTGGCAAAGTGATATCTTTTCAGATGCTTAAAGATAAGTTTAATTTACCCAATTCCCATTTCTTTATGTTTTTACAATTGTGACACTTTGCTCAAACTTTACCTAAAACATTAAATGACCCGCAACAATCAGTCTGATGGATCTCCTGCACTTTGCCAAATCCAATACCTATAGAACTAGATTTCTGCAAAGAGATCTATTAGCAGTCTCTGTAGAGAAGATCTGGAAAACCTCAATTAATAGATGGAAGAAAGATATTCCACACCTAATATCTACAAAAGTCTTACTAAAATATCATGAGCAAACTATGAAAATACTTTTCTGCTCAGTTACAAGAGGTCCACCTCAAAGTAATCCACAGAATCTATATTGCGCCTGCACAAAGACAATATATGGTGACTGCTGACACTGGTCATTGTTTAAAATGTAAACAGCCCAAAGCCACTTTTTTAAATAATTTTTGGACATGTCCAAAGATAGTCAAAATCTGGAACAAACTAACCCAATGTATCAATCATACATTTAATTTACATGTGCAGAGAGATCCCTTAGATATGCTTATTGTTAATTTTAATAATTGGGTGTCCATAAACCCGAAATCATTCCAATCCTGACAGTAGTTATTACCATAGCCAAAAAAGTTATTTTAGAGCAGTGGATATCCCCTGTGCCACTCTTTCTGGGATCTGTCCAGAGTTTTCTGTTGAGAGCAATATACCTTGACCGAAGTCTCCCGGATGTCGAGATAGAAAAGTTCCATAGGAAGTGGGGCTGTTATATAGATACTTTAGATATATCTACCCAAGACCATATTTATAAATAGTTTGAGAACACCTATTGGTTCCTGTATCGACAGTTGGAAGGGTTAACCCCTTAGAGAAGGTTACAACAAAGAAAAAAGGTTGCTGCATTGTGCTTTGTGTATGTTGTATCAATATGTCCTTTGCCTCAAATTACCACTATATACTGGAAGTGCACAAAAGATCTAATGCTAGCGCTGTAATAGGACGTCTATGCCGGCTATAGTCCGCAATAAAATATGCAACGCCGCCGGATTTCTCACTGTTCCACTGGCTATTATAGGACAGCAACCTCTGGAAAAACCACTCACCGAACTGTAAGCTGTTCATTGCATATTTTATTGTGGACTATAGCCGGCATACACTCCCTATTACAGTGCTAGCATTACGATCTTTTCTGCACTTCTTGTATGCTCTTGAAAGTTACACACTTTTACAAGATTGATGTTGCAAGCAGCTGATTATACATTGTATCGCTTTTTGAACTACTCTTTCTGCTGTTCTTTTTTTTTTTTTTTACAAGTTATACGAATGTTACAAGTTGAGTCCTTCGCGTTGTGAAAGCTGTAATTTGAAAGGAGAGTGTATAACAAAAGTGAGTATCAAGCGCGAGCATAAATCCACTCTAATAGGTTATACAGATATAGATGTTACAGGTCTAATAAAAGGCCAAGCATGAGGACAACATGAGACAAATATGCAGAGCGATACAATACAGCAATCTAGAACATTCAACATATACAATAAACAATAAAAGAAAAGGAAAGAAAGAAAGAAAGAAAGAAAAACCACTCACCCTCGACATCCCCAACAATCGGAATTCACCATATACCAGATATATATATCAGTCCTAACTATGCACTCACCCCTCTCAAGTTTGTGCCCCCATCTCTGTTATCCCTGCAGGTAAGCTTAAATTACGCAACAGAAACCAAGACGTAGACTCGAAGAGCTTGAATATGTGTTCTTGGCGGTCCTCCGGCAATGACTCTATGTAAGCCCCCCATTTGCGTTCAAACCTAGGGATTCCTCTATCAATGTCTGGTAGGACCGCCCTCCTTTCCAGATAAAGCAGGTCTAGAGTAGCAGTTTCCAGCTGTGACACCATAGGAGACGGTTACTTAACCCATGTTTGTAATATGACCTTTTTTGCTATTGTGACAATCACTACCAAGATCGGCAGGACCTCCCTCACCCCCGGGGAATCCTTCCACCCTGAGAAATCAGCCACCAATACCGCCAGAGGATCTAAGGTCAACTTGAGTTTAAAAACTCTATTAATAAAGCCCACTACCTTGTGCCAGAATTTCTTAATTTTGCCGCATTCCCATAAGTTATGAATGAATGTCGCTCTACTTGCCAAACACTTCGGGCAGCGCCCCGTTTCCTCAGCTACCATATGGCGCCTCTGAGCCTGAGAGATAAATGCCCTGTGAATGGTTTTTAAGTGAACTTCTTGTAAAGAAGCGGTGCTTAGGGCCTTCATAATGTCATCGTAGTGGTTCAGGAGGTTGTCCAAATCAGAGATCGCTGGGATATCCCTGGCCCATGCCCTGATTGGCTGTTTCCATGCTTTGGGAACCCCCAGGTCCAAAAGGACAGTGTACATGTGCCTAATGTGGAAGTGATGCGATGAGACAAAGGACAGTAATCGCCCGATGTGATTGGTCTCGGGATGAATGCTACGCTGAATCTGTTGGGCAAAGTGTCTAGCCTGCAGGAACATAAAGAATTGCGAGTTTGGTAAACCATATTTTTCTTTTAAAATCTGATATGAATATAACTGTCCCCCCGGGTCAAAAATATCTCTGATCGCCAGTATGCCTTTGTTTCTCCACTCTTTGAATCCCGAGTTAATCAGACCTGGCTCAAACATCTTATTCCCCCAAAAAGTGGTATGTAAGGAGGCCCTAAAATTGCTCCTGCATAATCTATGTATTGCCACCCAGGAGCGATAGGTGTCCCCAAACAGCGGGTTGAGCGTGATATCAGGTGGGATCTCCTTGTAAGGTAGGTGCAGAAGTGCCGCTAAAGAATATGGTCTAACTATCTCATGCTCCAAGTGAAATCTCGTTTATTAAGTAGCCAGTCTGAACTATAGCGAAATAGCGCACAGTGACTAAAAAAAGAGATGTCCGGCAGGCCCAGACCACCGTCCTTCCGTTTTAGTCGTAGTCGCTAGATCGCTATTCGAGGGCGTTTGTTCTTCCATAGAAAACTAGAAAAAATAGTGTGGCACCTGACTATGTCAGCCTTGTGGATCAGCAGTGGAAGCATCTGGATAATGTATGCAAGTTTTGGGAATAGCACGCTCTTTATCACTGCTGCTCTCCCCATAAGAGACAGCGGAAGATCCATCCATCCCTGACTAAGATTAGAAATTGTTTTAATAATTGGGTCAAAGTTGGCCTTGTAGATGTTATCCATCCTAGGGGTAATCTGGACACCTAAGTATTTCAAACTCCTATCTGTTATTTTGAATGTTTTGTTTATACAAGGACATGCCCGCACTCGGGAGACCCCGGACAGTGGTAGCACCTCTGACTTGTTGAGGTTCACCCTGTATCCAGAGAACATACTAAATTCAACAATACACTGCAAAATTGCTGGAATAGATTCCTCAGGATGCTCCACGAATAAGAGCATGTCGTCCGCAAAGAGACCAAGTTTCACTTCCAATCTGCCAACCCTGACTCCTCTGAAATTTTCATTTAAGCGGAGAGCTACTGCTAATGGTTCAAGGGCCAGGGCGAACTGAAGGGGGGACAACGGGCATCCTTGTCTCGTTCCCTTTTGGATGTGAAATGGCGAGGAAAGTAGGCCATTGCAGGCTATTTGGGTGTATGGGTCAGCATAAAGTGCGGATATTAACTTAGAAAATTCAGGGGGGAATCCAAATTGTTTAAGACATTCCCAGAGGTGGTCCCATGTAACCATGTCGAACGCCTTTTTGGCGTCCAACGATAGAATCAGGCGGGGATTATCGTCCGACTTCTCCTCTAAGTGATGAATCACTGAGAGAACTTTTCTTATATTTAAGACTGAGTTTCTCCCCCATATGAAACCCGTCTGATCCTCATGAACCACCCCTGGGAGGAGTCTCTTAACCCTTTCAGAAAGGATCTTAGTCAGGAGCTTGTAGTCAATATTTAATAATGATATTGGCCTGTAAGAGGCCGGAAGTGTAGGGTCCCTACCCGGCTTAGGTAAAACCTTAATTATTGCTGAATTAAAGTAAGCAGGGGATTGCTGTTGTTGTAAAATCGAATTAAACAGGGACTGGAGAGTTTCAGAGATCTGAGGAGAAAGGATTTTATAAAAATCCCCGCTAAACCCGTCTGGCCCCGGTGCTTTCATGGGTTTGAGATGGGAGATGGCTGCCTGTACTTCCAAAAGTGAAATGGGAGAAATTAAGTTTTCTTCCTGTGCTAAAGTTAGTTGTGGAACTTTTATAGCCGCCCAAAACCTATTTTTGTTCTCTTGGCTACTGGGACCCTGAGAATAGAGGTCCTCATAGAACCTTGTAAAAGTATGCAATATTTCCTCACCTTTGTACTGCAGTTCACCTGACTCATCCTGTAAAGCCGTGACATATGCACCCCCTTTTCGGTCTTGTAATAAGTGAGATAGAAGGCGACGCGGTTTATTGCCCCATTTAAAAAAGTTAAATTTTTTATGTGCGAGATAACGGTCTCCCATTTTACCTAACACTGCTTCTAATTGAGTTTTCTTAACCCTAAGTTCCCTGATGTGCGAGGCGGAAGGATTGAGCAAGAACCTCTGATGGGCTATAGACAAGCTCTTCTGTGTAGATAAGTATTCTGCGTCTAACGCTTTATTATGTTTATAGATTTATGAAATGATGGACCCTCTGATGACTGATTTGAAGGTCAGCCAGAATAATTGTGGGTTGTCCCTATGAGTCTCGTTAGTGGCATTGAATTGTACCCATTGGGACCTCAGAAAATCCCTAAACTTAAGTGAGCCCGACATATAAGCAGGGAACCTCCATTGCCGCAATCCCTTCCCCTCGGTCCCCCATTCCAAACCCACCCAAATCAACGCATGATCCGATAACACAAGAGGCTCAATCTCCGTTTGAAGGATCAAAGGTGTCAAGGATTCGGAAGGAAGCAAATAACCAATCCGGGACATCGTCCCATGAGCAGCTGAAAGACATGTGTATGCGCGGTCTAGGGGATGCCTAGATCGCCAAATATCCAGCAATTGTAATCGGCGAGCGAATTGGGGTACCCCAAATTTTGGCAACTTTCTAGACATCTGTGTTCCAGCTAATGTTTGCCTATCTAGTAACCGGGAGGCCACTAGGTTAAAATCTCCCCCTACTATGATTGGGGCATTTGCAGACATTAAAATTTTGCAGATAACAGTGAGGAAGAATTGCTTGTTATAATTATTAGGCGCGTATAGGTTACAGAGTAAAAACCGTTTAGTATAAACTGTTATTTCCAAGATTTGATACCTCCCATCCGGGTCTATAATTTGGCAGGGCAGCGTGAAGGGGATATTCTGCTGAATCAGTACTACTACACCTCTGGCTTTGGGTGAGAAAAAGGCTGAAGATACAAGTTTATAGCCCTGGGTGTTAAGTTTTACCAGTTCAGGGGGCATCAGATGGGTCTCTTGCAACATGATAATGTCCAACTCTTTATTTTTAAAATAAGATAACATACGTTTCCTCTTGATGGGTGAATGTATACCCCCAATATTGAGTGAACCCTTAATTTAACCATCTCTCATAAAACAGTGAGGGTATAAAGCTGGAGTAACACTGAAAATTAATTCAGCATTAATTATGAAATAACAGCTACGAGGCCTGCTACAGTGCAATGCCCGAGAAGTGAGTGCCCTAGTATTTAAATATTTCAGTGAATACCCATTACATTCAATTCCATCAGATAAATAATAACAATGAATTGTTGGCACCGAGGGCGAGAGGGCTGAACAAACATTAAACAAAAACAAAAATAACAGTAATAACAAGCGAAACATTAGAATCAACTCGTGCACACAAAATTACGGTGCACTTAGCACACTAAAGATCAGGTAGGAGGCAGGAACAGTCCCCTCCTAAACCAAGTGGCAGGAGCAGTCCCCTCCTAAACCAAGTGCGTTTGTATGGACTTCCGTCGTACCTAGCACAACCCAGCCCAACCCGCCACTACTTATATAGTGAGGCTAATCCTCCACCCCGAATGACTGTCCCCCGATATAAGTCATAGGGAGACATTCCCCTTTTGGAGTGATAGCGTTAAAGCCTTGTGGTCTACCAGGAAAATCTACCAGAGCTGGTCCCTTAAATGACTCTGGGAGTCCTATAAGTCGGAGGTTATTCCGGCGGGATCTATTTTCTAGATCATCCAACTTCCACCACAACTCTCTTTGTTCTTTTTCAAGGTAGGAAACCTTTTTCTGCAATGTATTAATATCTTGGAATGATTCACCGGAACGCTGCTCCACCTGTGTCACCCTCTGTGTTAAGTGATGCATATCTTCTTTAATGCCCTGGATGGCTTCTGTGAACTGCTGAGCTTGTGCCTGCATCATAGGCCCCATGGTCTCTTTTTATTGCTTTGACCAAGTCTGCATATGAGATGGGTGCTGGGTTATTGTCTCCTCCTGGCTCTTGGGATCCCTGGCTTACATTGTGGTCAGTGATCTTAGCGGGTACCACTGTTACTGGGGGCCGCAGTGTAAGCCCCGCTGAGTCCAGAGCTGCGGTGCTCGGGGCCGCCGCCATCTTGGATGAGCCGCGCGCAGCGTCTCCCCGCTGCTTAACGTTTACTTTAGGCGGCATGGAAGGAGCAAGAAACCTATTCATGCGGCTCTGGGGATGGTTGTAAGGGGAACTCTCATCCTGCTGAGCGCTTAACAGGCTCGGGGTGACTGCCGACCTGACAGGTCTCTGGAGAGAGCTCAGCACACGGCGGCCATCTGCTAGCCTGCCGGAAGCGGAAGTCTCCTTTCTGCTGTTCTTACCACTATATACTAATCACTGACAATTCCAGCTTCAGCTGCAGGTTATGTTAATATTTCTACAAGCATGACATGTCCCTAATTTGTGTTCCTACCCTGTGATATGGTTTTTATTTTATTTTCCCTATGTTTTCTTCTCTCCCTATACTACAATATCTTTATAACATATTTAAATATTGTACGTTCTAAGGGCCTCATTCACTAAACGCGATTTTTCTAAAATCACGTGATTTTGAGCTCTAAATTCGCTAAAGGTCGATTCACAAAGCTAAATTTTAGTAATTTTTTAATTGCGGGTACGAAAATCGCGGTCCCGACTTTTTTCTATTACAAACATACAATGTTTGTAATTCACTAAATGCGATTTCACCGAATCCCGGTGAAATCGCATTGAAATCAAAAAACATAAATTCGCCTCTATAGAAGGGCGAATTTATGTTTTTTGGGCCGATCGCGACCATTAAAACACATGACTGTATAACAGACGTGTTTTTTTGTTGAAAAATCCTAAGTTCTGCATGTCTGCAATGTGTAGGCATGCTGTAGCCATTGAACGGACAAAATTTACAGAAGCAAGAAAAGAGAAGAATTCTTCATTTTAAGAACTTTTGAAGGCTCCCAAATTTGCGTGAAAATTGCCACGATGCAATTTTTCACTAAAATATCGCTCTTAGTGAATAAGGCCCTTGGGGCCAGATTTACTATGCTGCTAGTTTGGAAAAGCGGAGGTGTTGCCCATAGCAACCAATCAGATTCTAGCTGACATTCTCTAGTATGTAATAGGGAAGTTAGAGCTAGAATCTTATTGGTTGCTATAGGCAACATATCCACTTTTCCAAAACCACAGCTTAGTAAATCTGGCCCTTGTTGTGTCATTTTAATGCTGAAAAATAATAGAACATATTAAAGCAAGATCTGATGTAAACCATTTGTACACAGAATTTTGAGTTTGAATCATCTGTAACAACATCTTGAAAGAGCTCATGTTTTCTAACCATTGCTATGTTAAATTAAAAAGAGGACAGTAGCCTTTGTGAACTGTAACATTCTTAATGGCCAAGCTTTTTATTGATGTTAAAACACACTCTGTACAGAGATTGGCATCAATTTCTACAGCATACAACTCTAAAGAAATAATGCAGTCATACTGGCTGTATAGAAAGATTATTGTGGGTGCTACCGAGGGCAAAAACAAACAAACATATATTCAGAAAAAGAAGGTAAAACATTTAAGAATTGTTAAACTAAGCTAAGATGATTGAGGTAAAATCTATTCAATATGTGTTCACCAGCACACCTTAAATATAGACAATCATATGTAACCATAGATAATAGTATAGTCCATTATTACATAGTATGCAGAAGTTCCCAAAACTGTAACAATGTACGAGATCGTGTTCACAGTGACAGAGGACACAAATACAGTGAAAGATACTCAGCCTCAATGTGATATCTCCAGAAATGATTTCAGGATCCGATGTAGTAAATGATTTCAGAGCTTGAATGAACAGCAGCCCCTAACTGTTCTAATAAGACAGAAGGCTGGCCCTAGCCACATAGCTAGCTGTCTCATGGCTTCAATTTGTCCTTTCTGGGTCTGTATCTGGCCCTACACTGATATAATTAATGGGAAGCAATGCTGGCATGTTCGATGCTGGTGAGAAAAGTTGGTCCCGGAGCATAGTGGGATCCCTCTTCCTAAGACTTGCATTTCGCCGTTCTTTCTCAAGGACAGGAATAGTACTACTAAAATACTACTTGAGAAAGAATGGCGAAACGCTACATCAGACCCAAAATCATTTCTGAAGATATCTCATTGAGGCTAAGTATCTCTCACCACTTAGATTAGGAGAGATGACCTCCTAAGGTAAGTGCATACACGTAGGGGTTAATGTTAGCTAGGTTTAATAATTTTTTTTACATATGTAACACTTTATTAGATTTTTTAAAGGGTTAATTTATTTGTTTAATTTTTATTTTTTTTTAACACACACTGGACACGCAGTTCTGCATGTCTGCAATGTGTAGACATGCTGTAAACAAAGAATTACAAGGATCACCTCACTAAAATATCGCCCTTAGTGAATAAGGCCCTAACAGTGTTACCTGCATGTTGTTATACATATCCATGTATATATTTCTTGAAAGAATGTAATCTTGTAAATTGCTTTCTTGAACCTCTTATGCTAAACACTTCTAAAAAATTTACAATAAACAGATTTAAAAAAAAAGATCTATTTTATACCTAACTATGGAATATATTTATGTTTAGAATCTCATAGGTCTATGCCTACCAAAAGCTGTTGTTTTATTGATTTCTTTGAATCCTCCCCAATGATGCATTCACCTTTTTTAATTGCAATCTCATATCCACCAACTGACACCTCGATCTGTTATTTAAACCTTTATTATAAATCTGTCTCTTTAATATGGACCGTATTTGCACTGTCCTATTCATCTAATTGTATTATGTTGTACTTAGAGGTTGCTTCTATATAGAACCTCTTTATCACTTATGCTTAACAACAAATTATAAAGTTTATTTTTTATATATGAGATATGTGAAGGTTTATGCTTTTATTAATAACGCACAAAAAGTCTTTTTATATAGAATACACTTACGCTAAAAGTTTTTTATCATCAACTTGGGCAGCATGGAAGCTCAGTAAGTAGTACTTCTGTCTCGCAGCGCTGAGGTCATAAATTAAATTTCCAGACAAGCCCTTATCTGTGTGGAGTTTGCTTGTTCTCCCTGTGTCTTTGTGGGTTTCCTCTCACACTCCAAAAACATGCTGGTAGGTTAATTGACTGCTGAATAAATTAACCCAACTGTGTGCATATGTATGTGTTAGGGACCTTATTATGTAGCTCCAATTGGGCAGGGACTGATGTGAATGTGACATTTTCTCTGTAAAGTACTACATAAAACCTGTTAATAAATAAATAATAACTTTAAATGATTCTCTGTTGTGTCTTTTATCTATAAAGATGTTTCGTGTATACAAATTTTAGTTTTTTGCGTATCCTGTTTTTGTTTTTATACATTCTGTAATACATAATGTTTTAGACATTCTGTAATATAATTTAATGGTTTATATTTATGTTTATATTTAACTTTTTGAGCTTGCTCATTGCATCCTAAATTGAAGCTTGCAAACTTAAGTGAGTTTGAAATAGAATCAGGTGACTATTTTCTATCTGTCTACAGTATATATACTGCAGTTTAAATCTGTTTGTGCTTGTATCTGTTATGTCTGTGCTGTGCATTCCTACTAGGTGTGAAGGGAAGCTAGGAGGAGGGGCTGAATATTGTTATCAGCTGTCAGAGATTCTATATAAATAGGTAGCTGACTCATTTAGTAGCTTGCATCCTAAAGAAAAGCTTGCAAACGTAAGTAAGTTAGAATACAGAAACATGTGCACAAATATTAACGCTACCATTGTTACTTTTATTTTGTAATATTATATTATTAGTTTAATTCACATTACTTTAACTTATATCTTATCTATTTATCTTATACATATCTTAGTCAGTGTTTCATCTGATTTTCATCCAGACTTTTTAACTTTTTGTTTATTATTTTTATCTTTGTTATTACTGTATTATTCCTACTTTTGGATATTAATTTACCTACTACTCCTGTTGTATTTATACTCTGACTGACTTGACATCACCATATCTCATTGCCCAGGTGCCCTCCACATCTATCATCTTGATATCTCTGTTCGTTATCCTGTCTTATCCCCCCACAAAATGACTTGTAGCTCCCATATCCTAAACCCTCCACCCTTTATCACTCTCTCCCCCTCTCCCTGTCCCATTCCCATCTGAACCCAACGCCCTCGCCCGCACCCCAATACTCTTCCCCCTCCACGCTCATCCAACCCTGACAACCTCATCCACATTTCCACTCTCCCCACCCTCCCCTTCTCCTGCGCTCCCCGGAACGCAAGATCCATCTGTAACAAGCTCCCAGCCATACATGATCTGTTCATCTTTACCCAAAACAGGGCCATTCCCATGACCTAGTCTTCACCCACATCTGCACTCTGACTGACTTCTCCATCTCTCCTTTTCCTCTCTCTGACCACCACATCCTCTCCTTCTCCCTCTCCTCTACTGATTCCCCTCCCCCCAAACCCAAACGCGTTCTCACCAGAACATCAGCACCCTCGACATCCCCGCCTTTTCCTCCTCCCTTGACCATCTCCTCTCCCCCGTTGCCTCTCTCTCCCCTGCCCCTATCAAGCCGCCTCCTCTTACAATACCACCCTATCCTCTGCCCTTGACTCTGCCTGTCCCCCTTTCTCCATCTCCCTTCGCCGCTCTAATCCCCAGCCATGGCACTCTCAGATCACGTGCTTCCTAAAACAATGCTCCCGCACCGCCTAGCACCTCTGGCGTAAATCTCGCTGCCTTGCTGACTTCCTCCACATTAAATTCATCCTTTCCTCTTACTGTTCTGCCCTTGCCCAAGCCAAGCAAATTTTCTTCAAATCTCTCATCATCTCCCACCCATCTAACACTCTCCTCTTTCTTTCCCTGCCTTCCATCCCACCCTCTATCTCTGCTTCCAACTTTGCCTCCTACTTCTTATCCAAAATGATCTCTATCAGAATTGACATCTCCTCCACCCTGCTTCCCCAATCTCTCCCCAACTCTCCACCCCCCCTTCTATGCAATCATCATGAGTTTTCTTCTTTCCATCCTACGACAAGTGATGAAATTCACCTTATAATATCCTCACCACCCTCAACCTGCCCTGTGGACCCTATTCCCTCACACCTTCTCAACCACCTCTCTCTCACTGCCTGCTCCCATCTAGCCCACCTTTTCAACCTTTCCCTCTCATCTGGTATCTTCCCTTCCTCTTTTAAGCATGCCCTTGTCTCTCCCATTCTCAAAAAACCTAATCTGGACCCTACATCCCCCTCCAGCTACTGACCTATATCCTTTCTCCCCTTCACCAACAAACTCCTTGAGCGCTTAGTCTACCAACGTCTCATAAGCTACCTTACTGACAACTCTCTTCTGGACCCCCTCCAATCTGGTTTCCGGCCCCTCCATTCCACTGAGACTGCCCTTACCAAAGTGACCAATGATCTGTTATCTGCCAATTCCAAGGGCCACTACTCCATCCTCATCCTTCTTGATCTGTCAGCTGCATCTGACACCCGTTGACCATCCTCTTCTGCTTCAAACCCTCCGCTCTTTTGGTCTTGGTTTTCCTCCTATTTCTCTGACTGCACCTTCTCTGTTTCCACCCCTAGCTCACCCCCCTCACGGCTCTGCCCTTGGCCCACTGCTCTTCTCCCTCTACACCTCCTTATTGGGTAACCTCATCAGCACTTTTTTTTTTATCAGATGGTTTTTTATTGTTTTATCTTAAGTCAGCAACATATACATGACATGGGGGTAGATCCAGAACTACGTGTGTGCGTACGTATATTCGTGGTGCGCATGCACAGTGCGTTCAAATCTGCGAATTTACGTCTCCGCCACACATAAATTCGCGGAAATGCGTAGTTCTAGATCTGGCCCATTGTTTGTACATATTACTCAAAATGCATTACAATGACAACTGAAACACATATGAGTGGTTACAATATATGCATTATTACAGAAGGTTAAACCTGACAGACATAATCGAAGTCTATATCACTGGACTGGAGTCCACCTCAGAACCTACAGTAACCTGCATAGAGATTTAAACAATGGGAAACATGTCTAAAAGCATTCAAACAGATCCATCACTTAGTAGTCCTTACCCATCAGGAGAAGTCCCGTAATATACCGAGTCTACCCATAAATCCAATATCTTATTACATTTTTGTGGACAGCCATTGCTAGCAAACATAAATTTTTCATGTGTCAGTGAAGTATTAACCAAACGAATCCAGTCCCCAAGAAGAGGCGATGCAGAAGCGCACCAGGCTCTAGCAATACATACCCTGGCCCACATACACAAACATTTTATGTATGTTTGCTTGTGCTGAGTAAATAAATCATCCAGACCCATGCCAAATATGCACCACTTGGGGCTCATTACTGGCAAGATGACTCCAGTTTTACTTATACAGTCAGTAATATTTACTCTGTACATGCATACAGGACCAAAGTAAGCGCATAAAATTGGCATTTCCCTCCCCACATTTCGGGCACACACTGGGATGTGAAGCATTTATTCTGGTCAATCTAGCAGGCGTAAGATAGGCCCGGTGAATAATGTATAGCTGTATTTGTTGGAATATAACACTAGACGTAAGTTGATATGAGCTACTCAATATTATCTCCCAATCTTCATCATCAAAAGAACCTAAATCTACTTCCCATTGTGTCCCGAGACGGTCCAAAGACACTTCCGGCATAGCTGCCACAAGGCGAGTGTAGATATTAGATATTATATGGTCTTTTCCAACATACATCAGAAGTGATCTAACCGGAGAGACCCTCAGACTAGGAAAGGTGGGCGGTTAGTGCATGTTTTAGTCTTAGGTAATTAAACCACATCGAGCTGGGAAGAGACAGTTCTGACTGCACCTGCGGGAAGGTTTTTATAGAGGTACCTTCAAATATTTGATGAAAGACCATTACCTCATGCCTATGCCAGTCCCCAGGGCCCTCAAAATCTCTCAAGGTTGTAAAGTTAGAGTTAAACCACAACGGGGTATCTGGATCAACATATCTACCACCAAATAAACCATGGCTCCAAGACCATACCTTTTGCGCCTGTAAAATAATAGGTGCCGAATTATGGGGATATGAGCCAGCCAAGAGTACCTGTGAGGGGGTGTGGTGGAAACCCGCCTGTTCAACCAGAGCCCAATGAAGGTCTCTGTGAGAGGACTCTGTGACCCAATGCCTCGAGTGTGATAGTTGGGCAGCAGTATAGTAGAGTAGAAGATTAGGGAGCGCCATGCCTCCCCTTTGTCTAAGTCTGGTTAAATTTTCTCTGCTTATTCTAGGTAATTAGTGAGTTAATTTTATTAAACAATTTATGGGGAGCAGTTAACTCATCAGGGCTATAACAAACTCTAGAAGCATAAACAGTTTTATAATGATCCAAAAAGACCTGCATAATTTACGGAACCGTTAATTGTAGTTGACCCTCTCCATTCTTTATTTCTGTAATAACTGTGGTGGAGTGTGCATCTCTAGAGAGGTAGGCCAAATAACTACCACATCTGTCAGACTGGCCATACCATGTGTGCGAGGAGAATAAAAGTTTCCTTTTAGATTTTGCCAATAAATAGTCTGAGTAGGCTTGCTGTCAATTTAACCAGACCACCCTATCTGATGGGTCCCTAGTATTAAGATAAGCGGATTCTAAGGACAGGCAACGCTACTGAAGTTCTAATTCTTGCTGTCTAGAATCCTTTTTAAATTTACTTATACTAGCAATAAAGGAGCCCCTAAGGTAAGCCTTGAAAGCATCCCAAACTATGTAAGGGGAACTATGTTTCCCATTTTTGTCAAAATAGGTATCCCAGTCGACTGATAGGTCAGGCTCCTGTCCACTAGGGTTAACCAGAATGGATTAAGCTTCCAAAATGAAGCACCTTTTGGTAGATTAATATTCCATAATACCTTGAGCGGAGCATGGTCAATCTAGAAGAGGAGTAACCCTCCAATGAACCACTCTCTCTCCAACGGTCCAATAAGGGATCCAATAGCATGTTAAAATCCCCAATACAAATTATGGGAGTAGAAGGGGACAAAGGGCCTGATCCAGAGCTACGATGTTACACTGAGCGCTGTAGCGCTCAGCGTAACATCGCTGCTCTGGCCCGACACTCCCCCTTGTAGGAGCGTATTAACTCTCCCTTACGCCGGCTGAAGGCTACCCTAACTTCAGCCGGCGTAAGGGAGAGTTGATACGCTGGGACGGCGGCGTTAGTACGTTAACGCCGCCCTCCCAGCCTCATTACCCTCCCGCCCCCCTACACTAACTTCAGCGTGGGGACGCTGGGGGACGATCGGGCGTTTCCGATGGCGGCCGTAGCTCTGGATCAGGCCCAAAGATACAAAATCCACCAGGTGCTTAAGTATCTCTGGTGAAAAAGGTGGGGGGATGTAAACAGCGGCAATAATCAAGGTAGCAGAGTAGATAAACGCAGATATAAAAATGTAGCGTCCCTGAGAATCAGTTTTAATTTTCTCTAAACGGAAATTAACTCTTTTATGGATAAGCACAGAGTCCCCTCTAGAATGTGTGGTAAAGGGGGAGTGGAATATTTGGCCTACCCATTGACGTTTGAGGGACAACAATCTGCTTCCTGAGAGATGAGTTTCTAACAGACATATGATGTCCGAGAACTTTTTGACCTGTTTTAAAACTAGAGCTCTTTTAACTCATTCAGGCCACGGACATTCCAACTAAGTAGTGAAAGCAGGGAAGAGCCTAAATTAGACCGTGGCATATTGATAGGTAAACATATAAAGTATAGTAATAATGTCTGAAGTTGCAAACAAAACTGACATTTCAACAATTATACCCACTCCACTCCAGATTATATTAATGCAAATGCAGGTTATATGTCTTAGACTTAACACTGTACAGAGAATACACATTGCTGACTTTCTAACAAAAATACAAAACAAAACAATTTTAAATCCCCCCAACATCCCCTGAACCCTCCCTACCGGAACCCACCCCATATACATTACCCAACTCAATGTATATATAATTCCCAAACTTGCACCTCTAATTCCTAGACTTAACCCAACTAATTCCCCCAATAGATAGTCTCACCACTTAGAGTCCAAGTTCATATCGAGAGGATATACATTTGTAATCCACAACCTCATCAGCACCTTTGGTTTCACTACCATCTTTACGCTAATGACACTTAAATTTACCTCTCCTCCCCTGACCTCAACCCCTCTCTTCTGTCTAAGATTTCCAAGTGCCTTGCGTCCCTATCCACATGGATGACCAAACGCTTCCTCAAGCTGAATATGGACAAAACAGAAATTATTGTTTTTCCTCCCCCTAAGATTTCCTCTCCCCCCTCCATCACCATAACCATTGGTGATACCTGTTTCCTCATCCCCTCAAGTTCAGAGCCTAGGTGTCATCCTTCACTCCTCACTTTCCTTTATACCACACATCCGTGCCCTCTCTCATTCTTGTCATTTTCACCTACGCAACATTGCATGCATCCGTCCCTTCCTCACCAATGAAGCTACTAAAACCCTCATCCCCTCTCGTCATATCATGCTTCGTAGGTCTCCCGCTCACCCGTCTTGCACCCCTTCAATCTATACTCAATGCTGCTTCCAGGCTAATCTTCCTCTCACACCGCTCTACCTCGGCCTCTTCTTTATGTCAAACCCTCCACTGGCTTCCTGTCCGCTTCAGACCTCTCTTTAAAGTCCTTATCCTCACCTTTAAGGCCATCTACTCATCCACTACTCCCTACATCTTTTCCCTCATCAACATGCACACCGCTTCCCAACCTCTCTGTCAGCGCTGTCTGACCTCTTTACTGATCACCACATCTCATGCCAGTATCCAGGACTTCTCCCGTGCTGCACCTCTGCCCTGGAATGACCTTCCTTCTTCAGTAAGACTCTCCCCCATATTGCAGGTCTTTAACTGTTCACTCAAAACGCACCTGTTCAGACTAGCCTACCCCTCCTCCACTTAACATCCTCACTGCATCTTACATCTATCCCTTTTTTTCCTTTCCTTCCCCCTTTCCTCCGCTCACACCAGCAGTCCACTTCCTTCCCCCTCCTTATGTCTTCTGTTAGTTCATCCCTCCCACTTAGTGCATTAGCTCATGTGAACAGGGCCCTCCATCCTAGTGTAGTTCCCTCCTCCACCACTCCCCCCTCACTTCGTACCCTCTTGTCCCCCTCTGCTATCCTTTTACCCCATCCCCACCTGGTGGCTCCCTCTCAACCTCTCACTGCGCTCTATCTCCTCTTGACATCTTGACACCTCACATTTTGCCTTGCGTTCTGTGCTTGCTTCATTTTTTTGTATTTTTATATGGACTATGCTGTCCATTCCTGCCCTGTATGTCTGTACTGTATTTTGATTTATTTTGTACGGCGCTGCAGATATCTTGTGGCGCCTTATAAATAAACAATGATAATAATAATAATAACTCTGATTGTTTTAATTTGGTCATATACATCCAGTGTCATCTAAATCATTTATTTGGACAAGGTTTCTGTAATATATATATATATTTATATACAATATAAACAATGTAACAGTTTCTTAAGAAAACAAATATGCTATTTTTATGTTTAATCCTTACTGAGAATTTATTAAGCGTATCCGAATATTTAGATACCCTTATTTAATGTGCAGAAATGTCAATACCAACTTTTTCCAAATGCCTTTTTCTTAAAATATTGGGAATAAGTGATACCTTTTATTACCAATTTACAAGTATACATTCAAAATCAAGCTTTAAGAACAACTGTTTCCAGAAGTCCTGTCATCGCCTCGCAACCCAGCTGTATCGGATTACCTACAATCAAGCCTCCAATTAGCAACATTACCAGAAGGCAATCCCTACAAATATCCTCCCATGCTGCACTGGATTTGAAAAAGGGCAGACCGTGCCCGAAACGCGTCATTCCTGAGCAGCCGACGTCTACTAGCAAGCTGTCCCCGCAGCCTCTTCCAGTGATGCTTGCTGACTCCTTTAACTTTTACCAGGTATTCTATCTTAAGAGGCTCCGGCCCTCGCACTGGTCTAAGGTTTTCATTATTTATTTATTTATTTATTATTTATTATCCTAAACCTTCTGCGTTGTTTTTTTTGTTTTTAATTAATCATGTGTCATGTTTATATGTATTAACTGTATGAACTTTTAACATTTATACAAATATTCTCTTTTTTCCTTTACTGCCCCACCAGAGAATTTGTTTATATATCTTTTAATAAGCATTTGATATATATATAAAAAAATAAAATAAATAAGTATATTATATGAAGGCTACTACATTCAGGGTTTTTTTTTTTTAACTCTTTTTATTGGAGTTATAAACATACATACAAATGTTACATTTTGTACTAAGCATGGCAAACACAATCAAACAGCGTACAATTATAATGACAGGTTCTCATTACAGATGTGTCAAAGGAAATAAACACAGGATTCACAGTCTCAGTCTGGACTCATGGGGGGTAGCCCATGAGAGAACGAGGGGGTGAAACCATTAATGGTATAACAAGAGCTGTGGGGACAGCACAAGATATATTTATGGTGGTGTAGGCACAGTTCCATCTCTCAACACCACAGGTGGGTCATTCTCATATACTCTTAACTCATACCAATATGAGTTAAGGATACACTCCGTATGTATCTCACTAAGCACGGATTTGAAGTCTGTGCATAATGGATTTCCGTGCCGAAATTCTATGTAGCTTGCGTAAAAAAAGTTACCATGCATGCGCAGTTTGTCGGATCCTAAAAATACGCACAGAAAAAGAAGCACTTTCTTAAATGTGAATACGGTCCTTAGTAACGACAACTGACTTCCACAAGCTGCTTGTGGAAGTCAGGTATTTTAACGGCAGCGTACATATGCACACCAGATATTATGCAATGGATTCATCCGACGGAACGGCATGAGAGGTGGGGATAGGCATGTAGATGAAGTGAAGTGGAATGAAGTATGTAGTTTCCAGCTCTCCCTCCCCCCCCCATGCATTCCATATGGTTTCTGGCTTTTTGTGTGAATCCCGGTGTTTTTGTGTAAATGCAGTGTATATGGCAAAGTGTGTGTGTGAATCTGGCTTTTGTGGGACTTTTCTTATGCATTTTAAAGGGTTTCTGGCTTTTCCAATACATTTTATATAGTTTCTGGCTTTTGTGTCTCTAATGTAGATCTGGTGTTTATTTGTGAATTTAGTGTGTATAAGTCAGTGTGTGTAATTGGCTTTGGGGGGACTTTTTCAATGTATTTATCAGGGTTTCCAGCTTTGTCCATACATTTAATATGATTTCCGGCTTTTCCCATACATTTAATATGGTTTCTGGCTTTTATCCACACCCTATGAACCAAAAACAGGATTACACCATTTTCTGTGTGATGTAATAAAAACAAGGAAGAAAATCACACTTCCTCTTTTTATAAAAACTGTAAAATATAAAGGACATTATTTGCATTCACACTTATAGCAAATGATATGCCTATGTGGGTCTCCCTAGCAACAAAGTGTAAGTAAAAGTAGGCTGTGTTAATTCTCTGCCTAGTTTGATAACAAAATGTACAAAATCCACTATACAACTAGAATCTCAAGAACATACTGGTATAGAAGTGTATTGAAGTGCTCACAAGTTCACAACTCACTGAATGGGACTTTCCTCCTCCCACCCCCGGCTGTCTGGCCTGTTCCTCTATTGGGTCTCAGAACTCCTGCCTATCGCCGATTGGATGTTCGTGCTGCCACTCCTCTGCACACTTCCTTGTAAATTCCCAGTCAAGTCAAACGTAATATGGCTTAAACGGAGAGCATGTATATAATGTTGGGGGTTTGAGGTTGTTCCTGTAATGACAGGTGAAGCTCCATGGGGCCAGAAGACAATCTTCTAGGTTTGATACCTGTTCTAGTTGTTCTTTTCATCTCAGCAACTTATCTCAGCAACAGGTGAAAAGTGATTGGACCAGTGGAGACACATTGCCGGCTATAGGTGAGTGCTCTTTATATGGGCTGTTTAATAATTAGGTGACTGAAGACAAGATCGCAAACTGTGCGTCCATGGCATTTGCAATCGGTAGAAAGTTTTCTAGGTTTGGGTAGTTTTCAACTTTTTACATAACCGTATTGTAAATGACAGACAGACGTGTGAGTAAACATAGAAGTCTTAAAAGTTTCTACAAGCGTGGAATTTTTATTTAAATGTAAAATGAAAGCTCTCTATTTTTTGATGTTGCAAATAGTGATAACGAGCAGCACTATTCAATGCTTTGAGCACCACCAGGCCCTGCTTCCTGTATTTTATTTATTTATTTTCACTTAATCTCGATTGATTAACCTTGTCAAATGGGAGTTTATGTAGATCTGCTTATTATTTTACTTTCAAAACAAATTTTCTTGCTGTTAACACACCACAAAAAGTATGCTTTTATCAATATAATTTTTTTGTATATCTTTAATATGCATGTAAAGGTATTAAATTGGCATTAGATACATGAGGAGGTGTGTGCATTTTTACAGCTGAACAATAATCTATGTAGAAGAGCTTCATAACAGCTGCAGGATTTGTTGCACCTTCAAGAGAACTCAAATGAAATATAAATGAACAACCAATCCAGCATGATTTAGCAGCTCTAAATAGCCACATCCAATTGAAGTTGGGGCAAGGCACATTTAAACTGTAGTAGCAGAGTTATAATGGATAAGTGATGTTTCTTAGCTCCAATCCATTTTATAGATTAAACATATAGCTATGCTATTGAGTTCTATGTGCAAAAGTGTAGTTTTTTTTTAACCTTCATGCAAAATAATTAAAATTTAATTAGTAGCCATCCCATTGCAAAATGGTTTAGCTGAGCTGTACACTTGCCCCTGTTGTGGCCTTATCCCAAACTCTGGATCAGCCCTAGTATGTTATCTTGCGGTTTCCAGGTTATATTGTACTTCAAATAATAGCATAGTGGTTGTATTTGTATTTGATTAATTCATTGCCTCTTGATTACTTATTCCCCTTACTTTTTCCCCACAAAACGTCTATTTCATTTTTAGAGGTGAGCACTAATGTGTTTCTTTCCATTCTTATGCTTTATTAATTAACTTATTGTTCTGTTTACTGCAATGACCTAATGGATTGCAAAATGATTGTGTAAAATAAGGTAATGTTTCTTTACTGATTTCCCTATATTTATTTGCATCACAACATGCATCCAGCTCTATGTAAATCAAAATGTTCTTGTCTGCCTCTATTCTATGTGCATTATATTTAAAGCAGAACATTATGAACCATCATGTTGGTACATTTGCTATAGGTTGGTCTCCAATGGGATCAGCATTTGGGGATTCTGTATAACCTTGTGGATGCTGTCACTCCTGGTGTATGCTCCATAGGTGCATAAAGGATGTGTGACTTAAACCTCTTCACAAAGATTTGTACCATACAGCAGCAGGGATAGGCACTCCAGATGCTGTAAAACTACTGGAGGGCTATATATCTCTATCTCTCTATTCTGTGATGGGTATTTGTCCTTCTGTACCGTTTCCATTTAATAAAGCATATTGAATAATTATTTATTTTTCTCTTTTTTTGGGTACTAGATCTCTTGTAGACATGTCCTCTCCTAATTTGTATATTGCTGTACGTGATTTCTCCTCACTGCTCCTTTCCCCTGATGGCACAAATGAGAGAGTGGAAAGAGGGACTCTGCTATCTTCAGCTCCACCTCCACCTGTGAATGTTAAGAAGGAAAACCTCCATTCCTCACCAATATGGCTAAGACTGTACGAATCTCAGAGGGTGATTGGTGTAGACAATGTAAAATGCATAAATGCGGTATCATCCATAATTTGGAGAATATTACTAGCGGTTACAGACACACAAGAGCGACTAGAATTTTATATGGACCAAAAAAGGCTGCTGGAAGTAATTCGGTTAAAAACAGGAGATGGTGTTCGGGTTCAGGTCATCTCATCTAGTGGACGTAAGGAGAAAGGTGTGCTGTGTTACCGAGGAACTGTCAATAAGAAACAAGACATTCTTTTTGGAGTACAGCTTGAGGTGAGATATTAAATTAGGTTTTAAAATAACTTGACAAATCCTTGTATTTTATTTTGTTTTATTTTGCCTTTCAGGGGTCTGCTGAGGGGAAAGGTTTTACAGATGGCTCATTTTGTGGTAAACGGTTCTTTCACTGCAAAGAAAATTGTGGCGTGTTTGTTCCGGGAAGCAGATTGGAGCGGGATTGGGTAAAAAAGGATGACAAGTCTGGAGAACGAGATGAATTTGTGCCAATGTCCCAAAAAAATCATGAACCCCACACAAAGCAGGTTACTTTTTTGTCACGGGGAATAAGACAGCAGAGCCCACAGTTGGTAAATGAAAAAGATCAAGACAATGGTAACTACTTTTTATTTATTTATATTTTTTGGGGAATATTTATATGTAATTCTTAAACAAATTGTAGCACCCCAATGATGAGAGCTCAGATGATGAATTGCGGAACGTTGTTACAGAATGAGAAATGACTCCGGGAATAGACAACTGAATGTTTTTAAAGAAAAATCAGCTTTACTTTTTAGTATCTTTGTCAGAGTTAAGCAGGAAATTTAGCTGAATCACAGTACAGTGAAATACAATTCAGGAGACGACAATTTTACAGTGTAACAAAATAGAATGTTTCTATTTTAAAGGTTATTAAATTGCTTCCATATTTTTCCACCATCAAACTGGTATACGGAATTACATTTACTATTTTACTATTTTCCTATCTTGTTAGTGTTATAACAGCTTTAGTTTTACAATTACTCTACATCAACAAGGATGTTAAACAATTTACAAAAAACATTTAACCACGGTGATACAGTAAATGCTTGACAAACAATTAACTGACAAACCCTAAGTTTTAGTTAAACACTTCCTCTCCCTTGTTCCCCATATCATAGTATAATATAACAAGTAAGATGAATCTGTTACTTATCAATATCTACCTAAAACACAAGCTGTATTCTCATACTGACTCCTTCCCACTGTTCCCCTATGATAATAGAAAGTTACCACCAAAAGTCTCTTATCTTTCAATATTGGCAGTCCCCAAATTGTTGCCCTCGCTCTCTTTTCACTCCAGCTCTCTCTCTGCATCGGCACATTTAACACCTTTTACCTGCTTCTCTTTTGCCACTGTCACTCTTACTCTTTCTGTCAGTTCGCTGTCACAAATGCCCTCTCCTTTGAGCACCTTCCTCACCTGCTCTGCTGTCACTGATTTCACTCCACCGCTGACACCTCTCTCCCGACCTGGACCGTTGTTCCAGTCGCCTCGGCTACTCCGCTGTCACTAATGCTTCTTCCCTCTGTCAATCTCTCCGGCACATTCTCTCAGCTGCCTCTGACTGTCCCTCACACCAACTGCCAACTCCAACTGACTTTTCCCAGATCCTTCTAGAAACCTCACAAGCTACCTAGCGTGCCTCTATTGGCTGGCTGTTTGCCTAGTAACAGCCCTCATGCTGCCCTGTAGCCCACACACTACCCTGTAGAATACAACCTATATACATACATACATACATACATACATCACTCAGGGGTACCACATTATAGAGAATGCCCTTGTTCCAATACATCTCTTCCTTTTGAAAATGACCGCCCTTCTAACCCCTTGATATGTTTGAAAGTTGCTATCCTTCCCCCTGTGCCTTTTTTGCTCCAAGCTGTACATGTTTAGTTTCTCTAGTCTTTTTTTGTATGTTTTGTTACACATGCATGTACCATTTGTTGCTATCTTTGCAGTCTCTAATGTACACAGCATTCCAGGTGTGGTCTCAGTAATGACCTATAAAGTGGCATCACTACTTCTCTTTCTGCTGCTAATTCCTCTTTATATGCAATCAAGCATCTGACTTGCCTTTCTCATTGCATTTTTATTTTTATTTTTTTTTTATTTATTTTTTTTACATTGCTTGGCTGCCTTTAAGTCGCATAAAATTGTGACTCCTAGATAGAAGGCTGGAGTAAGGATTGTGGGGTCCCCCCAGTTTTGAACCACAATTAAAATTGACCCCTGATTAAACATCAGATCCCGGATCTGAATATAATACCTACCAACTAAACATGTGATCTGACACGCCCTACATCCCAATTGACAGCCCCATTAAACTAATGACCATAATAAAATATAGCCTGCATCCTAGTAATCGCCACTCAATTCAAACTTTCCTGCCCCTGTATGTCACAAGCCATCCTATTTTTTTTTTTTTTTTTTTTTTTTTTTTTTTTTTCTTTTTTTTTTGTTTTTTTTTTTTTTTGTACCTGTATGCCTCCAGACATCCAATTGTATTGATATTGACATTTCCCTTGTATGCGTGCTAAGCTTCTACCTTTGCCCCTTTTGTGTTCCCAGTCTCCGTTTCTGCAAGGGTTCTATCCCCAACTTTTCTCTTTATAGTATATTCTAACCTTTTATTTTTCTTCTCCCTCTTTCTCTGTGGCACGCTCTCTCTCGGCTTGAATGGCTCTGTAAGACTAAATATGTATTCATGAATGATGTTGCTGTATGTTAGGTCAGCGGCATTCACAGAAATATGCTTGGTCCTGCAGGGAATGCAAATGTATATGTGAATGACATGGCTGCATCTGTTATCTAAGATGGTTGGCACCTATGCCTGCCATGTATGTGAGAACTGAAACGAGCCTTGGTTATCATTGTTTAGACTCTGCGTGATATGGGACCTGAGACTCTGTCTAGTGGTATAACAGTGTCTTTTTGTTTGTAACTCTAGTATTGCATTGGATACAATTATGTACTCATGTATGTATGTTTTAGTACCATATTCAAGCAGCAGTTTTGCAACGCCAGTGCTCCATTTCCCCGTATCTCTTTTGTTTCTAATGTATGAATGTTGCCCACGTTTTGATAGTATTTTATTCCAATGAAATGCTGTAGGCTGGAACAGAATATTCTATGGTAAATGCGAATCTAAATAAAGAAAGAAGATTGCTTTAAAGAATATGTAAAAGCTGAGGTTACATTATACAGACATGCCTAATGCTTCAGAGTAGTTAAATTGAATTGAAATTCTATCCATTTGAATATCCTGGTAGAGCTTAAATTAGTGATTTACCTCCTAGGATAGAGATTTTGTAGAACTATGCAGAGTTGTGGTCCAGAGCCACTTACACTACATGTAGCTTTTTTTGCTGTAATTCATGAGGTTAAAATGGTTAGGCCATTTATGTGTTTTTTACAACATAATGTATAATTCCTGACCTTTCACTGGGCCTCCCTATCCCTGAGAACCAAGACTGAAAGAAAAGTGATTTTATAGTCTTTAATGTAAATCTAGATGTGTATATCTAGCTAGAATTGCAAGCCTATAGGGAAAGCCAGAATAGCAGGTGACACAAGAATGTGCTTTTAGCCTCCAATAAATGTTTTAATCCACCAATCAAATTTTCATCCTAGTTGATGATAAATTACTCTGCAAAAATACAACAATGCGATGTGACATTTCAAAAAGAGAATTTATTTTAATAGGAGAGATTTGGTAACTCTTTTTAAATTTCTTTGAGTAGAGGCTGAACAATCTTCAACCACTACACCTATAGACTTGTAGTGGGATTTCCAGCCACATATTAAACACAGGAAGAGCTACATCACTTAAACTTCATAATAATAATCCTAGTCCCCACTACTTCCCCTAATTCTTACCCTAACCCTCCCCTCTCACTACCTTAACCCTCCTTCCTGTCAGCCTGACCCTAACCCCTCCCTAACTTGCAGCCTGACCCTAACCCTGCAGACTTTACTCACCTGTCCCCTCGGTTCGGCGAGCAGTGGCGGAGTGATCTGTTTCCAAAAGTGAATGGGTGAGTATGCCGAACGCCATACTCACCCATTCATAAAAAAATGTTTCTAAAAGTGTAAGCTTCGGAAAAGGGACATTCGAAAAGTAACTTTCAAATATCCCTTTTTCGGAAGCCACACTTTCTAACCGGAGATTGCAACAGGTTTTATTAACCTGTGCCCCTCACCCTTTATTACCTCGGCCAATGCCCCAAACACTGGCTATTTATGCTGTGCCCCAATCGCTTAACTGTATTCTAAAACTACATTTTAATTTGTTTACGAGGCTCTCGTTCAATGCAGTGATATTATTATGGAACAGGCTGAATACATCCTGGATTACATTTATGAAAGCCCTCTTACTTAAGCAACATACTTGAAAATATCTACAGTGTGGGTTGTAATCAGGACTGATTCACATGGCATGAATTATACCATAATTTGCATCTTCTGTGTCTAACATGTAATCTGAATACCTTCATTATCCATCTTTTAGTTTTGATTGGCTGTGAGGTAGATAAGATACTTAATATAGAGCGAGCTATATAACCACTGAAGAGGATACTTTCATCAGTGCTACATTCAGATAGAACATTTTTCAGAATAAAAAAAAATAAAAAAAAAATGTGAGCTTTTTAGGATTTTGATGAACTCGTGTATTTAATTTTTTTTTCCCCTAACATACAGCTTAAACATGAATATAAAAACGCAGCACATATTAAAATGTCATGTATAAAAATAAAACTTTATGTTTTTGGCATTTGTAGACTGATCAGAATTGCACTTTTTCCAAACAAGAGTATAACTGTATAAGCACTATTAGACTCCAATGAAGGTGCTGCGCAATTCACGCTACTAGAATACATAGATCGGGTATAAACATTTTAAAGCTTATAGGTAGGTGTATGAAGCTTAGCAGTGCTTCATAAACCATCTACGCACACTGAACTAAAAACTGATTAGCAGAGTTCTATAGTTCTCTATACTAAATACATACGTAAATCTGATACCACATTAGTACTCTTTGAACATAATGAAGGAATATCAAAGCATATACTGCATGTCACGACCCGGACCTCAATATTGCCTCCTAATAATTCAATGTGTCCAATTAGACAAATTGCTGCGCGTGTACCTTCAGTTTCTCCTATACACAATATAGTTCACAAAGTCCAATGTCTGTATAAGTCTACTCCGTCTGTTGCCAGTTACTGTACAAGTCTTAAAGGTCTTACAGAGACTAAAGTAGTATAGTTCTGATCGTATTCCTGGTCTGATTCTTGGCACCCGTTTTGGTAATATACCGGTCTCGTGACTCCTCTGTACCTCCAGGGTGTGCAGTGTGCAATGACCAGAGGAAAACTGCTCTCCTCCTATTTCTTTCTTTCTTCCTTTTTTCTGATGACACAGATGGACCATCCCATGTGCAGCAGGGAGTCAGTACAACAGTACTGTATGATTTAAATGCCTCACCCCACCCTCAGTGCGTATTTACGGGTTTCGTATGGCAGGCACGCCCCCTCGACTGTATTTACGAAGGTGTTACGATCAAGGCTCATATGCTCAGAATTTCGGAGTGTAACATCTGCCCCGCGCAGTAAGTACAAATGGCAGTTTTTACGCTTACGCCCCTCATAAAAACACCCGAGCGTAGGTCTGGATCAGGCCCAATGACACATTTCAGGTCCTGTTGTATTGACTCCCTGCTGCACATGGTAGGGTCCATCTGTGGCATCAGAAAAAAGGTATGTGTTGAAAAAGTACTAATGTGGTATGCGGATTTACGTATGTATTTAGTATAGAGAAATCTAGAACCCTGCAAAGCAAGCACTGTTTATCATTAAGCTTTGATCAGAATTGGTAGTTTTGTTTCACTAATTAGGAAGTTACCAAACACAGCGCATTGGTGGTGTGGTATAATATATTTATTTTTATTCATCGTCTAACCTAATTGATGCACATGTACCACTCTGGCTTTATTTCATCAGATCTACAGCAATCTGGGGATGAGAAACCTGGGAAACGCTGTGCAGCCAATGAACACCCTCCACGAGGTACTGTACAAATAGAGAAATGTAAAAACCCGTATCTAAGTACACACACATACAACTCGATCGTGTCATGTATTATTATACTCCCTATATTGGTGGTTTATATAATATAAAAACATATCAAATATATATATATTTTTTTTTTTTTTGGAGTAAGCAAATATAAACCTATATATTTTTACAGCAGCTGAAGATGAACCACAACCTCTGACAAATCCACTTGAAGGAGAAGAAACCGATAACTCTAATCAGCCAACAGAAGATCATTACTCCCCACCCAGCCTGTACTATCCTCTGAAGAATGGCAGCCCTTCTGTCTTGCCACATGAAGCCCAATCTCTAGGAAAAGGTTTAGAGCTCAATTCCATGGTTGAGGTGAATGATCCTCCGATTTATGGAGTGATCCGCTGGATCGGACACATACCAGAATCTCCTGAAGCTATTGCAGGTCTTGAAATGGTAATTGGTTTTCTGTGACCTTTGTCCAAACTTCTTGTTTTCATATATATCATTCTTCATACTAAATACCAATCTGCAGTTGTAGTATGATAGTGCTTGTCTTTCAAGAAATGAGATTAAAGCTTATCTGTTAGGCAAGAAAGTTATGCACCAATACTTTGCTGAAATTGCTCACAGTGTATGAAAAAGATAAATGGGTTTAATAATTTTATTGATCTATTTAGTGCTATTAGATATACAGATTGCATGTAGGAATAGTGTGTGAATGACCTACTTTATTCTCCTTTCGCTACAGGAGGAGGAACTGTTATCTGCTTGTACGGATGGTCTGTACAGAGGGGTTCGCTATTTCCAGTGTGGTCCCAATAAGGCATTGTTTGTGAAACTGAAAAACTGCCGTCCAGACTCCCGCTTCTACTCCCTGCATGGGCCTACTAATCAAATTCAGAGATGTAACTCTATTGGTGAGCATGTCTGATTGTGTGATCAGTTCGAGGCTACTGGTGTTCTGTTTGAAGAATTGAGCATCTGAGGCTACCAATTTAACAAATTGTATATTCTGTTCATTATGTTTGCCTTAGCATTCCAGGACTACACTAGTAAGTGTGTTGAGGAAAACACCCCACCAGCATCCGAAAATGAGGTATTGGAACGTCTGATGGGGTGGAAGAAAGGGATACAAGGGCACTGCAATTCCTGTTACTTGGATGCGACATTGTTCTGGTAAGTAAAGATAAATAACCTCACCAATTTCAAGCCTTCCTTAATGTTGCTTTTATTCTATAATTTACTTTTATACTGTATTTTGTGTACTATTTAGTTAGATGAGGTTTTATACATACCCCTGTGGATAATTTATATCTGTAACTTCCAAGTACTGATATTTTGTACCCATCACCTCTGCACAGCCTAGATAACCTAGGCAGCTGTTTTGTAGACAAATCTGTGCATCACGAGACCATTGGCATATATGAGTAACTGATATTGCCTTTCCATTCACCAGGAAACGGTTATTATGTAAGTAGGGTGCCAGAGAGGAAGGATTGAGGTGGTAGCAAAAGTGGCAGAGAAAAACTTAGAGTGAAGGACAAGGAGATGACCATAACAGAGGGGCTATTTAAAGGAGAATCATTTTTTAGGTGTGTTTAGATTGTAAAAATGTGTTTTATTTGCCCTTTTCTTCAAATCGCATAAAAGACAACATAACGTCAACTCGATAAGCCTAGACTGGTAACAGGAAATGCAGGGATGAGCAGCGTGGGGCCCACCCTATTTTCCCATTACCACTACTAGACTTAATCAGTGCAAACTTATGTCCATTCCTCTGGGGGGTTTGGGTCCGTTAAAAGCTTATATAATCAACCCTAGTATAACTACCAAAAACCATGAATGTATAAAAGGTTTAATTTAAAAACCTTTTAAAAGTCTGTGCTTACAACAGGTTATACAAACCCGCTGCTGCCAATGGGGTCTATATTTCCATAGTTCACTTGAAAAATAAAATCAGGACAACAACAATTTGATGTGTATGAATTGTAGGAGCCCTGGAGGAGAAGAACTCTGGGCTGGATCTCACATAAAATGGGGACAGTGTGGAAATCTGGAATGCACGCAAGGGCTGAAACCAGCCCTGACAATATGCATACCCCTCCACCGGTTGTAGTCCCTGCAACGATGGCCTCCTTTCAGAAATAAGGACAGACGAAAGTTTCTTTTCGGCTTTCTCTCTATTTTGAATAGGGGCCTTTTTTTAGAAATTTTTTTGAATGGGTGAGTGTGCCGATCGGCATACTTACCCATTCATTTTCGCATAGGACCCGCCACTGACCGCTCCGGGGACTTTTAGTGTTAGAACGGGAGGGGGGGGGGTTAGGGTTAGGCTATACAGAAGGGAGGGTTAGGGTCAGGCTGCGAGGAAGGGAGGGTTAGGGTCAGGCTGCAGGGAAGGGAAGATAAGGGTAATGGAAGGGGAGGGTTAGGGTTTAAAGTGTGGTAGTTTTTGCACTTACCTTTCAAAGCAATGTGTTCGGTGCTCTGGGAATCGATTGTTATGCCTCATCAAGGCATAAGCAATCGATATCCCAGCCAGTTTGAAACTGGCTGGGAGAGAATGGCCCTATAGAAATAGGGCTGTTCTTCGCAGGGACCCACACTCCCCCTTCACCCACCATAGACCACAGAGCGGAACTGTTTCCACTTCCTGCTCTCGCATGTCCTGCTGTTGGAATACTTACCTGGATGGATTTGGATCCAGAATTCTGTCCTGGTATTGAAGCGCTTTCATATGCGCCACTTACCAGTAGCGTATTTCTAATCCTAGAGATTGTTAAACGCCCACTGATCTGGTTTCTTGACTGTAATAAGGGCACATGCCACATATTTTATAAACCCTACTATAATCTTTAATTGATTATGAATATTTATGTCCCAACAGTGTTAATAGCTAAAAACAACGAATGAATGCAGGAAAGTTGTTTCTAATCTGTTATTCCTGTAACACAGCACATTTTTCTTTTGTTTGTTTTGCTATACAGCTTGTAATTACTTGCGTTTCTTATTCCTTTTCTTATAGTTTTTTGGAGCATTTAAAGTAACAAACTCCCTCTCCTAAGGTATACAAACTGGTAAAAAGAAACCCTAGTCACTGGCTGTCCATTACTGGATTTAATAAGTAAACAGTCATTACAATATCAGTATGAAGAAGCATATCTAGTTCTAAGTTAGAAGCATTTGATACTTTTCATCTGTATGAAAGCCACTCATGGTAGACCTACATAGATTTTAGTAATGTTATGGCAAAACTAATTGACAGAACAGTGCCATCTAGTGGTCAACTGAACCATAAACTGTAAACCAGATTAAATGAAAAACAGGGCACCTGAACTGTTAATAACCACTCAAAAATTTCATTTCCAATTGTCCGATTAATATGCATCACATTTACAAGCCCATCTCTTCCCAAATTAAAATACTTGTTTCAAATATTCCTGAAGGACCTAAATAAAATAATTAATAAAAAAATAAGCATGTAATGCTAAAAAAAAAAAAAAAAAATTCATTGATTATGGACATATCTATAAAGAGTACAAGATTTGTAGTTGGTTGATTTTTTTTATTTTTTTTTATCTTTAAAGTGCTACTTACAGGACAATTTATTTTTCTTATTCAAGTGGACTACTTCCGTAAGATTCTGCTGCTAAGAAAGGATGATAGGTGGTAGATATCACAATACGGAGGAAATGTCATAGTTGCTCCAAAGAAACAAACTTGTAAACTCCATCCAGCCTCAAAAATCAGGATTAGAAAAACTCTTTAACCTTAAAATGTCATCAGCGGTTTTTGATTTTCATGATTCTTTGAGTGTTCACTGCCAGACTTTAATTCTTTAAAATTCTTTGCATACTCTTGTTCATGGGTAGCTTTCAACAATATATTTTCTGAATTCTCCCAGTATGTTTGCCTGCTCGTCCGTATTGGACACAATGCTCCTGCGCCCTCCAGACAAGAATGATAGCGACTCGTACGTTGACACACGGGACCTTCTGCGCACTGAGATAGTCAACCCTTTACGAAAGTGAGTTCACGTATTTAAACAAATATATTACAGCTATTTTCCCGTACAGCATGAACGTGAGCCTGAGTTCAAAGTTCACAACTTTTGTATTAACAAGGGAATGATGTAAGAAAGTTTTAAGTTGAAAACTTCCATAAGCATGCCACACTTATCAATGGTAGTACTAGATATAGATTGCAGAATTCTCCTAAAATTGATAGATAAGTCTAATTAGATCATCTGGGATTAAGGAATGATCCTAATTCAGACACTTGTGGTGAACCTATTTTTATGTATTTTTAAAAAAAATTTGTTTTTTTTTGTTTTTTTTTGTTTTCCTTAACCACTGGCTTAAAGATAGCTGTGGGATTCAGTTGTAAGTCCAGCTGACCCCATTTCGAATGTGAATGGCAGCTGTTTTATTCGACATAATATGTATTGCTGTTAGGAACAGGAACCTATTTCCGCGTTCCCAATGGCTACAGGTTGCAGCGGATAAATTAGGGTTAAGCTGCGGTGGGTATAATGCTAGGGCTTAAGAGGAAGGTTAGGGTTGGGCTCTGGTAAATGGATATTTAATGTTAGGAAAGGGTAAGAGTAGGGTTGGGTAAAGAAAAAAACTTGCCTTTCGGCAGGTCACTCTTTGCTACTCCAGGAGTCGCATCACCGCAATTGCCATCAACTGCCATAATGTGGTCTTTCACATTCAGTGTATATATGCATACGAACGAGCTGTCAATAATTATTTTCTAACGGGTTACAATGGAGTCCTAAGAATGTGACCAACGTAAGACATATCTTATACGTTTATTGTAAATGCAGAAAAAACAATTTTCTAACTAAAATGTAAATATAAGTGAGAGAGAAACGGTAAGCAGCTGGTTGTGAAGGGAAAACCATTTACAGAAAAAATACCAATAAAATATATTACTAGTAACCTGCGCTGCACTTGAATATATTAGTATGCTGAAATCCCCAAAATCCTTAATACGTTTCTCAGAATGGCTGAAAAGATACAATGCTAGAAACTGATGTAAAAAACTATAATAAACTGCTACATTAATACATTAAAAATCAAATAGATTGAATAGACTTTCAATAAGCATAACAAACGGTGCACATTAGTATTCTACTGAGGTTACTGACATGAACTCCCGTTTTAACACACACACACTGCTGTGTTAGATGATATAGTCTTTAGAAAAGAAACAACACATTAGATTTGCTGTTATATGATATAAAGCTTGGTTGGTACTGCAGGATTTGTATCGAGAAAGCCCACTGTATTTGTAATTTCATGGTTAGTTGAATAAAAAGGCTTTTAGATGGTTGTTGTTAAATCTGCATGCACTGATAGAATATCCGAATCGTGGATATCTTATACGTTATAATATACCTTCTTTATTTATAACTACTCTTCTTATGCCTGCTTAGGAATGGTTATGTATGTGCCACGAAAGTGATGGCCTTGAGGAAGATTTTGGAAGCCACTGGAAAGAGTACTGGATTCACCAATGAAGAGAAAGGTGACTGATTTTGTTCGTCGTGCTGTTCACTGTGCATTGATGATCATTCAGGTCTCCTGTTCAGAGATCATGAGCACAAAAATAGAATAAAAACTATTTATAAATAGTAGGCGGCTCCTTAATACAATCATTAAAATTGACCCTCTCTCTTTTTCAAATATAACAACCTATCTACATGACTGATATCTGAGGGCTTGCCATGTCCTGCTGTACTTGCTCCAGGCTTAATGGCTTGTCCCACCAATTAGTACTCTTGATAAAATACAGCTATTGGTTCAAATGTACCAAAAAACTATGATAAATGATCATTATTTTCATTCTTTGTTCTCTACCATGTTGATTCCTAGATAAATAACTAGTGACAGGCCAACACGGGGGTTACTGATGAAGGGACTCTAGGAGTCCCGAACACCACCTGTAAAGGCAAGAATGGGTGGTTCTAGTTTTTTTGGTTAACACCATCTGTGGCTCTGCAAAAGATTGCACAAAGCAGAGGTGCTGGCTGCTGCTGGGGCAGCTTGTGCTGATTCACAGCAATGCAAGGAATGAAACGTCTCTCAAATAATGTCTTATTCACTGCTCTTTATGCACAGATCCTGAGGAATTTTTAAACCAGTTGTTTCAAGTTCTTCGGGTAGAGCCTCTCTTTTATATCAGGTAAGTTATGAGCGTTTAGGGAGGAATAAAATATTGAGATATAAAGCCATATATTGATACACATGAGTAAATGCAATTCATGCGTAGGTTCTTATTTCCTGTGGCCATTAGGTCTGATTGCAGAATTATGGTCCCCCACTCATAATTTGTTGTGATTAAACGAATGGATGAAACTTGTTTTGTTATATATCGCCTTCATAAAAATAACGTTCAACCTTGATACGATGATGGTCAAATGTGGGTATTATGTACAACTTATCTGCCGTTCCTTCTGTGCAGCATATCTGCACAGTGTGTGTAGAGTCACAATTATTTCAGCAGATGCTTCGCGAGATGACAATCTCAGATCTGCTGTTAAATTTGTATAGTGTGCTCGCATGATTCTTCATGCCCATAAGCACTTATCCGTACAGCTCGGTACAGTCTTACAAATAAAATATCGGGTTACGTTTATTTGTTTTTTGTAAAGATTTTCTAAACTACTGAAATTCCCGACAAGATTGTTAATTGATTCAAACTTACTACACACAATGCTGGCAGCTCTGTGACTTTACATATTCTTTTAACAGTCTGTTTAGTTGTCCTTATTCAAATTTTTTTTTTTTTTTTTTTTAAATTGAAAGGTTTAAAAAATGTGATGAAATATTTTGCATGATCGTTACAGAGCACACACTTACACAATATCATTCCAAACACTCACTATGGGATGGTACTTGTGAGAAAAACCTCTAGTGTGTCCTTAGCTTAAGATCCATTGCATCTAAAGAATAATTGCATAGGTGTGTACCCAGCTTTACTACCCTTCCATTGATTTCATTCTCTTTCTGTTTACTGACTCCCCCCAAATCCCCCCCCCCCCCCCCCCCCCCCCC
>WWET01006657.1:49553-62532 GCA_011038615.1 Limnodynastes dumerilii
GCAGCACAGGCTTTTATGATCTTCCTCTGTCGGTCTTCCCCACATGGCCATGAAGCCCTGCCCCCTTTTTTCATTTTTTGGGGTAGAGGAGGCAGTGGTGTTTTTGGCTTTAACACATATACTGTGAAGCTATTTTAATTTGCTAAATGTTCCTGAAAACTTGGCAGTGCATCTTTAAATACACTTCGTTATAATCCGAGTAAAATATATTAATGCTTACAATGACTGTGCTGTTAGGAGTGTTCAATTCGGTGCAGTGTCAGGGGAAAGAGGATAACGTACCATAATATGAAAATTGTTTTTGTTCATAAAATCATTATTTTTAGATTACTTTGTTGAAAGAAACAACCACATTAAGAACTAGTCCCATTAATAAACTGGTATATAAATGTTAGTGTCTAATGCTTTAACATTCCTGTTACTTTAAGATAATACAGAAAACTCTGGAAATCTGAAGGTCGTCTGCAAGACAATGTCCGTTAGTTATTTGTAAACATTCCAACACAAAGGAGCGACTGTGCCAGAGGCATAACTTCGCTGGACTCAGTTTGGCGCTCAGGAAGATTGGTGTTGTGTTTTGTGGCTTGTGTTCATAGGAGTTATAGCACATGTGTAGACAAACAAAAAAAAAAATTATAATAATGCACACACATATAAGTGCTATCATGAACTATACACATTGGTCCAAATGTGTATAACTCATGATGGCACTTTGTGTGTGTATTATTATTTTTTCCTACGCATGTAATGTACTAAAAGTTCACATGCTAAGAAAAAAAAAAACCTGTATATGTATATCTCCGTATTTGTTTACATGCAGACTAACCTTAATACCAGCAACTTCTGACCCATCCCACTATATCTCCATGTCTGTAGCTCCACGACAGTGCTGCATCTGTCAGTCCCTGGCAGTGCTGGAATGCCTTGACTGCTATGAAGATGTGGCAATTACTCCAGGACGCCTAAAACAGTATTGTGCTATTTGCAGCAAACAGGTATTATGATTGATTGTTATGAACAAAACTGGAATATAATATATAATTTATTATTTTTTTTCCTGTATAACAATATCACTACCCCCATAACAGGTCCACCTTCACAAACAGCGCTGGGGCCATCAACCAAGAGAATTAAGTGTGCCTGAAAATGTTAATGGATATTCCGCGCTCCAAAGACAGTGTTTACTACTCTATGCAGTTTTATGTATAGAGACAAGTCATTATGTAGCTTTCATTAGACTGAATTCACAGAATCATCCTCAGTGGGCCTTTTTTGATAGCATGGCTGACCGAGAAGGTGCGTATCTGCTTTGTACAGTATGAATATTTTCTTTTTTGCTTTTCTCCTATATTACTAACTCTGCAGTGTATAACGCTGCTGATGGTATGTCTGGAGTGTTAAAAACAAGTCCAAATTTAATGCTTCCATAAAACAAAATGATCTGTACAAATACATCTTCTTACTGATGCTACTAATCTGAAAGTAGCGAAGTGCCATACAAGTTATGCTGAGAATACATTTCAGAACTGTTCAATGTCATTTCTTAATTCACAATGGGCCAGATCTAGATTGAATAAAAAGAGCTTACTTGCGTATGCTCCGTACGTCAGTCAGCTCTGCATAGGTACTGCACAGGCGCAGTATCCATTCCTCTTGATTGAAATGCAGCTGCCCGATGCTGCATACTGTGCGGAAATCCCCTTCCCTACGTCAGTCACCATGTGTACAAGATGGGCATGGAGGGTGGTGTCTGGCATTTAATCATACAGTAAGTGCATGTAGGAGAGCAGGGGCAGTGCCTTACCCTCCTACATGCAGTATTGGGAATCAGAAATTCTGGTCATTGGCCTCTATTGCAGAGGCTATGCATGGGATTTTTTATTAAATCAGGATCCAGCCCAATGTCTTTAATATGAAATATAAATATAACAATATTGAGTTTCATGGCATTTTCAACCATAGTCATTGGAAGAGAAAAAGGTTGTTGGTATTAGCAACCTCAAGAACTTTTTCCTAATAGAGTTTTGTTTATTTCCTACTTTAGGAGGACAGGATGGATTCAACATCCCACGCGTGACACCTTGCCCAGAGCTAACGGAATATCTGGAAATGACACCTGAGGAACTACAGCGTAAAGATCCAAAGAGCATGCCAACATTTGTCCGCCGTTTGCTTTGTGATTCATATATGTGCTTATACTATAGCCCTGACCTCAGTCTTTACAAATAAGAAGGAAATCAAATTTCATCAACATTTAGTAAAGGGTGAAATCTTAAACTATAGCTTGGTTTCTGGTACGGTACACTTTAAAAACTTCGGACTGGCTCCCATTCCCTTTTTTTTTTTTTTTTTTTTTTTTTTTTTTTTAAGAGAGCTTCTCTCATTATGACTTTAACCTTTCATTTATAAACACCCTCCTTGTAAAATATTTTGTCTGCAATAAGTCACAAAGGAGTTTACTGACCATATAAAAGCCCAGCACAGTAGTTTCTGGTGCTGTTTTACAGTTCATATACATCCACTGTGCTTTTTTTCTGTCATTACTATATTGCAGAGGGTATTGTTCCTTACAGTACCTACATTACCATTGATGTAATTATTGATGATAAGCATTGATATTCTTTTGATATTTTTATACAGATGTTAGTGTTTAGGAGTTTATAAATAAATTAATAATATATATTGCTATAGGTTTCATGTCACAAAAAAGTTAATAAAATATATTTCTGAGTTACAAGGAATCTAAAGTTACTTTATAAATGTGATCTTTCACACTTCATTAAATCATCAGATGTGTCAAAGAAGCAAAACTGTTTATAATACATATGAGAGCTATATATGTGAAATATACTAAGAAAAATAAAACGGTAAAAGATTCTGTGACATGAGTTATATCTTCAAGAACAAGCAAGAAATTCTGTTATTCTCCCACATCCCTGTCCTGTTTTTACAGTTGGTAAAGTTTATCCTCGTGAAAATAAAAAAAAGTTTGAAACAAAAGACAATAAGTACTGAAAACTTGCAGAAAGAAAAGCCCCCATTTCCCAGCACACTTAAAACCTATCGTATGAATGTCTGATGACAGAAGATTGCCTTACACGGTGTGGAAGTCATTTAACTTTATAAACTGAGTATCAGGCTCAAGGGTTGCAAGTGGAAAGGTTATTTCGGTAAGAAGTGCAACTACCAGGAAGTGAGGAACAAAAAGGAGCTGATCCAGAGTTTTTGTGCAAGCGTTGAATGTTGGATCTAGAATTGCGTGGTTCCGCCAAAACACGCATCTCTGGATAGGATGTAGTGAAAAAGGGAAGCGCAGACAGATCCATATGCGCAGAGGCTGTGGGTTATACGGCCGTTGCGCTATGTTTTGAATAGGGTTTTTTTATTTTTTTATTTTAGTTTAACCATTTTCAGTCTTCAAACATTTAAAGTCTTTGTTATTTACAGTAATGGCTGAGCATAGAGCAGCATTCCGCTGCTATTCTGGCATAACAAAAAATATATATTTATATACCAGAAACGCCCTTTAAACAGTTAATCCGTTAATCATACCTTTTCAGTGTTCTAGTGTTCTATTTTCACCATGTGTAGATCAGTGTTTTTATTACATATAGGGGCATTTCCCCGTTGAAAATTACCTTCTGCTATGACTTACACCAACCCGACATGGTACAAGAGTTTCACAAGCGCAGGTACCTTAGACGGCTACTGTGCCTGTTTAAATGAGTTAAAAGCCCCTTTTTTTCATGGAACACCTTGTTCAATGAGTGCACAGCACACGGATGTGCAGACAGGCGCATGGGGAGCACTGTGGTGACTTTCTATTTTCAGACTGTTATGGACATGCGCAGTATGAAATTCCACTGTGCTTCCGTCTAGAAAAACACAGTTGCGCAACTCTGAATCAGCTCCATACTGTTTCTGTACATCATGCTTAAAAAAATAATATACTGTAAATTACATTTCTCTATGGACTATATATTACAGTATTCTCCACCTGAATATTCATATAAATTCTATGCTGTTATTGTGTTCCTTTTTTTTTAGAAATACATTTTCCTAGCCTGGTATATGAGATTACAATGTGTCATAACAAACATATTAGTAACCCAGCTGGTAAGAAAAACCAAGATGCATTTTAAATATGTAAACAAATTTGTACAAACAGCCTATCTAGTTGATCAGCCACAGAAAACTCAAAGAAATGGTGCAGATTGGGGGGTTCAACCTCATGGTAATTAGGCAGGGCTGGGTGGAGCCATGCTGTATTAGGGGCAGGGCTGAGTGAGTGTCTGTGAAAGAAGCTGACAGAGATTGACCGCTTAAAACAGTGCTTGATGCTCCATGTATAAAGTGCTGAGCGCTGTTTATAAATACATTGCAAGCAGCTGTGCTCTATAGTTATGCACCTGTACCTAGCATCAGTGCGATTGCAGGATTGTTTGACAGTGAATAAGCAGCCTTAGCTGAAACAATCAGTGTATTTTACCTGCATTGTAGGAAAATCTCTCATTTGCATACATTACATAATAATTGCAGTGTACAGACAATTTCAGTATTATGTTATATGTTGAGTTATATCAATATATCAAGTTAGTATATTATAGCGCTGAGGTCATAAGTTCGATTCCTGGACAAGGGGGCTGATTCAGAGATGCACTTTCATCTTTTTTTTTTTTAGGTGCAAGTGTACAGCTCGGCTAAACCATTTTTAAAAGTAAGGGGTGTCAATTAATTTAACATTTTTTGCATGCAGGGAAAATACATTACTTTTACACAAAGAACTAAAATACTGCATAGCTTTATGTTTATTCTATAAAATAGAGTTAAGCTAAGAAACATCACCTCCTAATTTTAATTCTGGTTTTTACAATTTAAATCTGCCTCCCCTTGCAATTCAACATGGTATTGCTCAGGTCTACACTTGCACCTAAAAAAAGGTGGAAGTACAACTCTGAATCAGCCCCCAGGCCTTACCTCTGTGGAGTTTACATGTTCTCCCTATGGCTGAGTGGGTTTCCTCCGGGTGATCAGGGTTCCTCAGACATGCTACTAGGTTACTTGGTTGCAAACGAAATTAACCCTAGTGTATGTGTATGGTAGAGAGTGTAGCTCTGTATAATATCTGAAGGGTGGTGGGTTTGGAGAGAAGTTTAAGGAAGAGCTGCTTCATGGAAGGGTGGTGTGTAAGATGGAAAGGGCAGACTAGATGGACCAGGTGATTCTTATCTGCCGTCAATTGAATGTTAGTTTGGTGGCTATCTGCACTCGAAATGAGGGGGTATAAATTGGTTTCCAACACTGTCACTTCTCCCCCTGATTTAATTAAAAACCTGTAAATCTCCATTCCCTTCTATTATTTATTCATTTTCATGCCGCCACTTCTAAGTTCCACTTTGACCACTGGTTGCAGTGCTAATTGTGTAAATTTATAGAGTGGATTTTTATACACACCCCAAAGAGGCTACTGTAATAGGCGGTTATAAGTGCAATTAGCATCACAACCAAAATAACGCAGGCGTTGCATTGACTTGAATCGGGACCTATGATTCTAAGATTATACGTTAAATTATAAAGATTATGAATAGTTGATTCATTTAAAGGTTCTAAATAGTTGCATAAGAAGAAAGCATGAACATTTTTATAATGCGCAGTTCAGTAAGCATTAGACATCCTGCATGCTGGAAAGAATTACAATAACTGTACACAATAAAATTACTTAGAAAATTAAAAGTGTCATCACTGACCTGCTAAGATTTATCTGTGATGTGTATTTTTACTGGCAAAATTATAGTGACAAACATTTATTAAAAAATAAATAAATTATGAACTATCCACATTTTGCCATTAAGTGCAAACGGTTGTAACAGAAAAACAATGTATTGTGTGAGCTACAGATGTTCTTTTCACTAACAGAACTGATCCGCGTACCTTAGTCTCTGCCAACATGGAAGACCAGCTTCTGGACAAGGTACAGAAACATAGAAATCAGTTGTGTCTCTAGCAGCCTAAGAACGAAAGTACTTTCACTGCTGCCCACATTTCTCCTCCCCCTGTATGAGCAAAAAATGGAATTCCCCTGAAGTCTGACACACATAGGAACTTCCCATCAGTCACCGGGATGAGGTGACGAATAGTGGGCGAGTAAGCAGTTTTACAAACAGCCAAGCAACGCATTGAAAGGTTAGAGAGGTAATAATAGAACATTTTGTCAAACTTGATTTGACAGGAATTATTGCGAATATTGAATACTGACGTATTTTATAAGATAAAGAAAAGCTACATTGATTTTTTTATACTAAAATTAAAAATGGCTTATATACTAATGCAGCGCAGTCAGTCATAATAAAGACAGGCATACTTGGCATTACTACGATCATATGGCAGACGGAAACAGGCACTGAAGGCAAGTGTGAATACAGAAAGATTTACAGGTGTTAAGCTATATACACACACACGGGGCGGGTTACAGGGAGGGGTTGTTGCAGAATGAGGAAGAAGAAGACATCAGAAAGTGGAAACTGTTGAATTTTACCTGGTTCTAGTTTCTGCAATTCATATATAGTTCCAGCATTCATCACATAATGCCAGCCTAATGCACCTGCCAGTAAAGGTAGCAGCAGAGGGAGTAAAGAGTGTGGTGACAGGTGAACTGAGAGGCATAGAAAGAATATTTGGGAGTACTTTTATCAAAGAGCTAATCCAGTTCTGAAAAGACAGGACTGACTTATGTCCTTTCAAAACCAACTCAGTCATAGGAGGGATACATTTTATCTCCTAAAATGCTGATGGCTGTGGGGGAGTATGATGCTACCAGAGATAGCGAGAGCATGGATGAATTTGCTGTGCCCCAGGAAGCAGATAAAGAACTCCGGGACCAACACCAGAATGTGGAGAGGTTATTTGGAGTCAGTTTGAACATTTTGGGAGTTCTTAACCAAGATCAGTTATCCCTGCAATCCACTGGACATCAGCAAATGTGGCTTCAACTTAGAGGTGAAAAAAAGAGCATATTAAAAACCAAGGTAAGGTGGAATATTGAACTGTTTTACAGGGTTTGGGATTTTTTATTTTTAAAGGGTAAATATTAAACATTATATAATATGCAAGATCAATACTTTGTGTAAATACTGTTTTTACAGGTATGGTTAAAACAAATACATATGTTAAACATCAACATAATGACGAAATTCCTTCATTTCTTTCCTCAGGAATATATTAAAGGACTGTGTACTCCAGAGGTAATAGAAGACTTTAACTACCCACGTGACATGCACTGTATATTTGTAGGGGCAAATGGTCTATTTCTTGACTGCTTAATACGAGCTACTTCGGCATGTGTGACACCTCTAACTCCTGGACAAATCAGAATATCCGGCTTAGTAGAGGGAGTAGTAATGGCCCAAAGCCGGATTCTTGCTTTTCTAGATAGTTCTATTGCACGACCAGAAGACCAACAAGTCACCATTAAAAGGAATTTTAAAGATCTGGTAGAACAAAATAATGACCAACATGCACTGGACCTTCTTATTCTCCCAACCCATGTTAAACAACAGTTACTGTTCCTAGTAGAGGAGGACAAAGATTGGAGAGGGAAACAACCCATGAACCATCAGAGGACAACTAAACTACATTCAGAGAAATCAATGAGCAGTCAGGATTTCTATCCTGCACCAGACTTTCAAAATCATCTGAGACCTGAAACACCTACAACTTCTCCACCAAGAGATATAAATAATTTGAAGCCCAGTAAAAGAGTTTTATGTCAAAGGGCTTCAGAACCACGTGAATTATTTTGTGAAAATGAATGGTATGAAGACAGTCAATTAATTCCTCTAACTGGACTGAGTAAAAAGGAAAGGTCAACAAAGGAAGTAAATGAAGTCCATACTCATACTGGTAGTTACCCTATGGAAACACCCAGACTTAACAACAATATGGCACCAGTAGGAAGTGTTGAGGATAATAATGACGATGACTTCCAACAGATATCTGGACTGCTGGATACTATTATGGGGAGGGATGATAGAGCACCAGGTTCTCAAGCCAACTTTTCTTTGGGAACCCAGAGTGAATTCAATATGCTCTTGGATTTCTTTAAGACCATGGGTTATCAGGAATCTGTTGTGCTTAAGGTATTATCAGAGAATGGTATTCAGGAGCCTTCTCAGATACTTGACAAAGTAAATATAGAACAGTCTAACCACGATCAGAGTAGACGGAGCCCAGGAAACACAACTTTGAAAGCAATGTCACTTAAACTTTCCAGTAATGATGAGGATGATGATTACCTTTTAGAAGTAATGAAATCAGCTGCCAAGAATTGTGGCTATTCTCCCAGTGCAGTTGTGGACATAGGGGATGGTTCTGTTGCAGGACTGCTAAGGAAACTGAATGAAAAAGATAACTCGGATGAGAACTTGTCAGCTGAAGTCCAGAGTAAAGGACAAGAAACAGACTTGCAGATACAGCAAAAACTTTATTTTCAGGCAAAGCCTGAACCAAACACTTCTGTCCTCGATGTGGGAATGTCCAGTGTTGTCAGACCAAAAATAATGAAGGCTAACCATCCAGTGGAGGATGTGTTTCATGGTGGCTCCCAACAGAACTTAGAGTACATGGAGGGTGCACTAAACAAAGCTGCTAAGGAAGAACTGAATGTCCCTGTTGTGACAGGAGCACAGAGATTTATTGAAGCCATGCAGACACCTTTTAAGCTTAACCTAAGAAATGAAAAAGGAAATGATCGTCTGAGACATATAATTATAGATGGAAGCAATGTGGCTAAGATGTAAGTAATGATGTTGAGTTGTGTTTTATAATCCATAATTATCAGAAGTCATTGTTTCCTATTTCTTTTCAATGATTTTTTTCCAATGAGAAGAGAAAACTTTCATAATTTCTCCTCCTCCCTCTGCAGATAATGTTTTGTTCCCCAATTACCTGGAACAGGGATAAGAACTAATTAAATATAAAAGAGTTGTTCAAGTTGATAGCCCCTTTTTGGACACAACATAGATCCCTGTGTAATCCTAACTCCCGCCCACATTGCACATAAGGGGACTGCATGTTGCACTTACACATTTTTTTAGGTGCAAGTGTAGACCTGAGCAATACCATGTTGAACTGCAAGGTGAGGCAAATTTATATTGTGAAAGCAGAATTAGAATTGAGAGGTGAAGTTTCTTGGCTAAACTCTATTTTATAGAATAAACAAAGCTATGCAGTATTTGAGTTCTGTGTGCAAAAGTAAAGTATTTTCCCTGCATGCAGAAGATTGAAAATTAATTAGCCCCCCTCACATTGCAAATTGGTTTAGCCGAGCTGTACGTTTGCACCTGTCTTTCCCTTATTCACAAACTCTGAATCAGGCCCAAAAAAAGTTATGTTTCCATGACCCAACCTTAATATTTCCACACCATCCTCACTTACAATGGGGATGGTGCATCAATCTGGATAGTACGTAAGGGCTGAAACCAGACCTTACTGCACAATTAACATACCTCCCACCTTGCTTACACACTGTATGCATCCCGCCCTGCCTGCTTTCTACATGCACACGCAAAATGTGTTCATTTTTTAACTACTTGTTACTATATGTTTTTATTTTAATTATTATTCAATAGATCAACATATCAATTCTGGTACAAACTGATTTTGTTAGAAGTCATAATCATGTGTTTTTTGTCTCCCAATTACTGTATGTAACGATAGTGTGTCATACTGGATCAGATTTGAGTGAAAGAGGCCAATTTTGTATTATGGGTCTGTCATTTCAATGACAGGACATATATATTGAGGTCTTTATCTTAGCTTGCTGATTGTTTATTTGCCAAATAGTTGTAGCATAAATTGAATGCCCATAGTTACAGTTAGGCCAACAGCAAGACAGACTTGGTAATAATTGCAATTATCCTTTTGTCTGCATGCTTAATGTTGCAATATTGTGCTGGCTTAAGCTGGGTACACACTGGAATTCTTTGTAATGATCCAACACTGTTAATGTAATGAATCACGATTCTCTACCTGATCTTTGTACTAGATCTATTAGTACTTAAAAATACACTCTGTAGAAAGAAGCAGACATTTTGCATCATTGATCTTGAAAATGATTAGTTCCCAAAAATCGATGTGACAGTACACACTGGTGAGATGTCAGCATTATCGTGTGATCTGCACGATAATTGTAAGAAATCCCTTCAGTTTGTGCTAAGCATAACTGCAGGCAGCAAGCTATCATGGAATCACTAGTTTTCTTATGGGAAAATCTCAGTTACATATTTTGTGATTCAAATGGATAAAAAAAAGGAATCGTAACATTTAAACCCATGTAACACAATCCTTCTACACGCCATAGTCATTGGATGTAAAATGTAACATACTGTATGATTTATTGCGTAGAAAGCATCCACTCATTTACCCTCTATATTTAACAGCTGTAAATATGCCATATATCAGTGTATCTGGCCTCTTGTGTAAATATATACTGTAAGTTTATTATAAATTAAGTTTTCCTTAATGTAGGAACGGATCCACATTTAGTAATGTTAGGGTGCTTATACATGGCCAATGTGTAAGTACCCTGGCTGGGTCTAATGCACATGCGTATAAATGGCTGTTACGCACAGAACATGCTGCATTCTGTGCAGCAACAGCCTCCAATGGCGGGGCATGACCGCTGCTGTGCATACCTGGTGTACACACGGTGGACAGGGAGGCTCTATGCAGATCGGACTCTTATATATGATTCTGCTTTACACACCTATAAAGATTAAAACAGGAGTGTGTGTGAGTGGAATGCTCTACATTCCATACGAATGGACTTATGAGCGTGCAATCATTGAATCATTAAATCTGGATCTCGTCCATACTCTTTATAATCCCCCTCTTCCCCATCCAAAGTTACTGTTGACCTATATTGTAGGAGAAAAGAGTTTAAAAAGTTTAGTTATTAGAAATTTCTGAAGCAGTAGTTTATATAAAATAACCTTATTTTAAACTACACAATCCAAAATGGAGCACTGGTCATATATATTCCTCATAGTGTTTAGTGCGTAAATAAAAAACAAAACAAAAAATGTGAACAGCAACATTCACAGATTTATATACAGTGATAAAAAAAATTACATGTGAATTAAAAACAACCAAAGGGCATAATAAAATGTAAGGAACCAATGACTATATTATATTTTGGAAACAGTTGGAAATGTGTATATGTTGAAAATTATCTAGATTAGAAAAAACAAAACATAAAAAGCAGCATAAATATCACACCTTTCTCACTTGCCTTTTACCATTCAGTCTGTTTTTGTCAAGCTTAAAAAATGTAAAATACATAAGTAACCAGTGCATTCGCAGTGCACAAGCATGAACATGGCTGTTATGCTTCAGAACACTGTGCAGTCAATGCTGGAATGAAGCTCTCCGATAGCAGGGCATGGAGACCTGCCATGCGTAGTCATGGTGCACGGAAACTCTGTACATGCAAGGAGTGCATTTAGAGTGTACTACCCTTGTACACCAGGATCTAGGATTGCACTTACCGTACATAAGCCTCCGCTCCGCTTTGGAGCACTGTGCGTGATTATGTCTGGATCTGGTCCCCTGTCACTGTCAGAACTCTAATATTACCTTAAAGCAATCACTATTAATCTTTAGTAATAGTCATTGAGCACACTTAGGGCCTGATTCAGATTACTGTCAGTGGCAGCATCCTACTAGGCAAGTGCTTAGGGGCACCATTCCTAGGAGGTTTGCCCTGTGCAGCTGCACCGTTTCAAAATCTAGCAGAGCAGCAGCGAAGAGATACATTACATGCCCACTGCTGCTGCTAATACCTGCAGCGACAGACCAGGCAATGCATGTTCTCCGTTGCTGCATGTTCTGTGTAGAGAAGCTGCTAGCAGCGTGGTGCTGATGTGGCTTGCTATGAGCTCATGTTACAAAGGAGCTCATAGCAACAGATCTCCAGATAAAGTAACAGAAAGTGGTGCTATGCAGATAACCCCACTGACGACTTGTCTATGCTTGTAATGGAACTATGATATGCTTGCATGGAAGCAGCAAAAGCCAGTGCAAATGTCCACCTCTATGTGGACTTCAGGGGGTGAAAATGAAAGCTTTATTTAAAGTGTGTATTGTATGCAACCAACAATACGTATTTAAAAACAATTCTTTGCACCTATCACGTTCCAGTATGTGTTATTCCAGACCAGATTTGCTGCTTTCTTTGTTGTAGGTATGTGTAACTCTCCTCAGTTATCTTTTATTTAGCCACTATAACTGTATATTGTATTTAATTTCCTATCTGTACAGTGTATGTGAGGTTAATAAGAACACTTTTAACATACTGTCAATGGCGTAGCATATGTCTGTGTACCTTCAGACCTTGCATGCCAGGAATAAAAGGGTTATGCAGTTGCAGCAATTCAGATTTGAATACAAACCACTGTTGATACTGTCTGCACTCAGAGGAGCGTTCTGTGGGAGGAATACAATAGAGTAATGTAATCAACATAATCAGGAATGATTTAACACATGCACAATACTTTGGCAGCGGTTTATGGCTCTTTGTAATGTGTTCACCTAAGGCAAGGGTAAAAAATTGGCCACAGAATTTCAGTTCCCTGGACATAAGCAGGGTACACACTGGGGCATTTAAGTAGATAATCTTTCCAAGCACACAATCAAAAGATTGTTTCACCAGATATCTTACCAGTGGGTACTGTTCAAAGATCTAATAGATAGAAACATAGAAAGTGACGGCAGATAAGAGCCACATGGCCCATCTAGTCTGCCCATTTGTTTATTGAAAACTATACTGACCCTAGACCCTATTTACCCTCAATTGGGGTTACAATTTAGGATACCCTTATATTTAACCCAAGCATGTTTAAATTGTTCTACTGTACTGGCATCAACCACCTCAGATGGGAGAATATTCCACTTATCTATCACCCTTTCAGTGAAGTAATTTTTC
>WWET01006658.1:9349-20722 GCA_011038615.1 Limnodynastes dumerilii
TTTCCCACATTACAGCACCTATTGTTTTTTTTGTTCTATTTATTGGGGTTTCGCTGACTCCTTCAAAAGGGCTGTGTGCTGTTGGAAATTGTTCAAGATTTTTTGTCTCCATTTATCTCCATATGTATTTAAATATATTTATTTTTATTGTAAGCCATTTATCTTAAGCACCACTGAAACAGGCACAAATACCCCTCTTTTTTGGGTGTTTTCACATTTGTTTTTGAATTTAGGGTTTTTTTTCGCTGTTTTTGGAAAAATATATTGTGGCAACAATTTTAGCTATTTCTTAATAAAAATAACATCAGTATTCAAATTTTTTGTCTTTTTCTCATAAATAAGAATCTTCTTTTAAAATTTTTTGGGGGAAAATATGATCTTAAGTCATCCCCAAACCTTATTCATAAATTACACATTTAATGTTTTTTTTCCATAAGCCATTTTGTACTGCTTTTCAGAAAACTTACATAAGTTTGACCTTAATAGTACTTAGCTTTGTATCCTCTACCTCTCTCTACGGCCTGGATTCACAACCCCCTACGTCTTCCACATTAGTCCTTAATTTCCCAATAGTAGCTTCTGCACATGCGTAATAACTATTTTACGTAATCTACGTATCGTTTCATTACATAGATTGCGTATATGCGGTCTTTATGTGAAAGACGTCGGGGGTTGTGAATCTGGGCCGTAATACATCTCTCTGCATGGATTCACAAACATTTTATATATTTTTCTTTTCATTCCTAAATATTACACAATTGTTGTGTAATATCTTTGATTAGCGAAATGATTTTCTTTGTGGTGTAGTTACCATGCATCTCATTATGTATGCTTCATGTAGACTAGAATATTAAGTACAGGAAAGGTGAAACGTTCAGAGAAAGTGCCAGTAAAGTATTTTCACAAAGGAATAAAACAGTTTAATTATTCATTTTATATCTATGCTGCACCTACACACTGAGCAAGGAAATCTGAAGAACTGCATAACATGTACAATATCTACTATGCATAGTATACAAGCCTTAATATCAAATTCATGGAATCAACAGCTTTACCTGTTCATATCTGCTCTGCTCTGACTACCAATATTCCTAGTAAATACCTGTTCCATATTAAACTCTTGTAGAGAATGGAGATTACACCAGCGCTAGTAACCCAGTTAATAAAACACTGGTGTCACAAAGGAGATCCACTCCCAGAAAAGACAAATGTATAGAGAGATAATGAGACAGCGCTGTAATTATCAACAGTACTCTAAGTACTCTCAATGGCTGATAAATGGAACACAAGACCTTTTATAAAACTAAATGATTTATTTAAACATAGAACAAATGTAAAAACATTCCAATAATTTTGGGCTCGATCAGAAATGTTGGCCACCTATAGAATTAATATGTTGTAGCCATAGGCAACAAAGTAGCAGTGAGTAAACGGACCGTTAGGAGCAAAGCACTTATAAGGAGAACTATTAACTGGAGATGAATAAATGCAAGTGCATGACACACAGTCAAAAGTCAAACGGAGGATAGATTTAAAGGTTTTCAGATGCAAAGGAATAATCAACTTCTAGTGGAGGTAATGATAACTTTACCCAAACACTTGGGAGATGGAAAGCGTTAGTCCAATTCACGTGAAGGAGGTTCCTTGTACTATTGTCTCCATTCTTAGGTCTCTAGCTAGCCAGCACAGTACTGTAGATGATGCACAATGAGGTTGCAAATATTACAGGCTTGGGCACCGGCTTGGGCCGTATATGTGGTGTGTCTCAGTGCCCGATGTTAGAAGTGCAGCGTGCTCTCAAGAGCTGCGGGCTTCAACACCAACTTGAGCCGTATGAGTAGTGAGTCTCTGTGCATCTCCCAGATCTTTGCTCCAGTGCTTGAATAGTTTTTCAAAACACAATGTAAAGGATTAAAGGTGGACAAGTCCAACAACGAGCCAAATAAAAGCGTCACGTTTCATCTTTTCAAAATACTTTATCAAGCTTAGTATTCCATCACGTTCCTGGTGAGGTTTAAATAGGGAAAAGCCTTTTAATTAATTAGTCAATCAGCTGGTGCACACAGCACCTTAAAGGAGCACTTTCAGCTGTATAGAGGGGTTGCCCATGGAGCTTATAATTAATAACAATAATAGTATATAATTCGCAATAAAAAAGAGACAATTTTAACAATACAAGAGCTAATCATATGAATACATTGTATTCTATTAAAAGAGAATTATACTCCGTTATACTCCGTTAATCGAGGAAATTCTACTTCCTTGATTTGACCATCTATGCCAAAGATAATAAGGTGATGACCAAAACATATATAAAAAATTTTGACAATTACCTTCATTTCACAAGTGGCCACCATTGCCCCTGGATAGAACATATCCCTAAGGTACAAATCTGTTGCCTGAAACGAAATTGCACCTCAGAAAAAGAATTTAAAACTCAGACTATGTTGCAAAAATTTGAAGATAGAGGTTACCCCAGGATGTTATTAGAAAAAGCAGCAGGGGAAGTTGATCTTATAGATAGGGATGCATTGTATGTGTCAAAACCAAAAACTAAAACTAAAATCGAATCGAATTTGGTGAGAAAAGGAAATGGAAAATCTCCAAATTTAACAGGAAATCTGGTGAAATTAATAAAATTGTTAACAAACATTATAGAATTTTGTGTCTTCACCCAGTATTAAGTACCATATTAGAAGAAAAAACGCGTTTCATTTATAAGAAAAACCAAAACCTAAAAAACATACTTGCACCTAGTGAGATTAGATCTGTTGTAAAAAAAAAAACTACAACCCTTGAGGAAAACAGCAGCTGGCTGACAAATAGGCCCAAAGGGTGTTTCAGGTGTGGTAAATCCAGGTGTGTGATCTGTCAATTTATAAACAATAAAACTGTAACATGCACCTCCACTGTGAATAAGAAGTGTTTCCCAATAACAAATTTTATAAACTGTGATACTAAATATATTATTTATCTCCTACAATGCTCTTACTCTCTCCAATATATTGGGCGGACTACCTGCTCTCTGAAGGAAAGAATAAGGGAGCATCAGTGGAATATTATAAATTATGATGGTAGCCCAATTGGGATGACAGTGACTGCTATTGAACATGTTCAGATGACCACAAGGGGTGGCAACAGGTTCACATCCCTCTGTAGAAAAGAAATGCAGTGGATTCTGAAACTGCAGAAACTCATGCCAGAAGGGTTGAATGAAACCCTTGAATACAGCTTATTGGGTTTCTAGAACTAACCTTACTTAAACATCTTTTATAACCATTAATAAAACCAGTATTAAAAACTAATGTAGGTAGAAACTTAGAGATTTATCATGGATGTTTTCTATTGGTGAGATATATTTGCATATATTCACTACACTAGTCTATGCATCTGTGTAACATGGTTATTACTTCCTCAGTAGGTGCCTTTTGGGTTCCGTTCATTGCTCTTTGGATTTCGCCTATTGTTATTCACAAGTTACTCTTATTACTATACTAATTATATATTAATTTCTGCGTTTTTGCATTTAATTATATTTATTTTAATGTATTATTACTAATATTTTTATCTTCACCCAATCTAATCACATTATATTTAATTTTATGTTTTTATTGGTTTATTTATACATTATGCATTTATGATCTCTTCTTAGTCCTATTATCTGTCTACAGGGACAGATACGAAATAATAGGCCATGCCCCTTATTGATTCATGTCGAATTATCACGTCTCCTCCTTTCTTCCTTCCTCTTTCACTAGAATTTCCTCGATTAACGGAGTATAGCTCTCTTCTAATAGAATATAATGTGTTCATATGATTAGCTCTTGTATTTTTTAAATTGTCTCTTTTTTATTGCGAAGTATATACTCTAAGTGGGAACACAGACCTTTCTATTATTGTTATTAATTTTTATTAATATTATGAACTTTTTATAAAACTTTTTAATCTCCGTAGGCAACCCCTCTATACAGCCTGATTCTGGTCCTTTAAGGTGCTGTGTGCACCAGCTGATTGACTAATTAAAAGGAGTCTGCCTATTTAAACCTCACCAGGAATGAGATGGAATACTAAGCTTGATAAAGTATTTTGAAAAGACAAAACGCGTCGCTTGTATTTGGCTCGTTATCGGACTTGTCTACCTTTAATCCTTTACATTGTGTTTTGAAAAACTGTTCAAGCACTGGAGCAAAGATCTGGGAGACGCGCCAAGACTCACTGCTCATCCGGCTCAAGTTGGTGTCGAAGCCCGCAGCTCTTGAGAGCATGCTGCACTTCTAACATCTGTTCAGAAGAGTTGCTGTGGACTGATTTCCAATTCTGCTGTATTTGATTTCATATCGAGGGGCATACAAAAGAAAATAAACAACTGGCATCCACAAATTTGGAATAACTGCACATAAATGGGTGTGGGTCCCTGGAAAGAATGCAAAAAAAAAGGAAGAAACCGCAGCGCTACAGATTTTCTTGAGTAAAAATATATAGATTCACCAATGTTGAAAATACCAGAAATCGAGCAGCATAAAAATAAATATATGTTTATTATTAAGTTAAAATATAAATGAATAATTAATACCATATAACAAATTAAGTCAATTGGGTATGTGTACAGCTGGATAAGATTAATATAGTGATCAACAGACCAAAAGTGAATTCTAATTGTGGCAGTTGAAGGGAGAAGGAAAAGTCCAACAAACAGTTAAATGCCTCAATAGATATGGCTGTCTAGAGGTATAATCTCTAGTGAGAAAATTGTATAGCTTAAACCTTGAGGGTCACTACAGATGGAACAACAGTTCACGATATGAATGTAATTAATAGTCCAATACCTGTTAGGGATGGAGGTCCCAATGTTCTTTACGGTATGGCACAGTTAGACTCAAGAGTTTATCCGGAAAGTTGAGTCTAACTGTTCCCGATTTCAACAGTTCAATCAGTGGTAGCGGGAACGCCTACTTGTGATGTGCAATACAGCTGGTGTACTCTCACACTTTGAATTTTCTTGGAGGTCTTCGGTCCGTAGGAATACGAACGGTGGGCGGGGTTGGAGCTGCAACAAGAATGTTGTCTAAATAAGCCCATATTGCGATGCCTTCTAGTCTTAATTTTTCTACTAATACCACAAGAACGTTTGTAAATGTCCTGGGGGAGGTTGCTAATCCAAATGGCAGGGTACGGAACTGATAGTGTTCTCCGAAGACTTGAAACCTGAGGAATTTTTGATGATTTTCTTGTAATGAGGATGAGCAGATACGCGTCCTTTAAGTCTCTCTTTGTAAGGAACATATGTCTTCTAATGTTCATTACTATAGACTTCAGGGATTCCATTTTGAATGCACATGTTCTCACATACTTGTTTACTCTCCTCAGGTCCAAAATGGTCCTGAACCCTCCAGAGCTCTCTCATACCACAAAAAATCTGGAGTAACAGCCATGATATCTTTGCATCTCTGGTACTGGCATCACCACATTCTGTACATTCATCAGTTGCAAACTGGCCTTTAAAGCTTCTGCTTCCTCCTTGGCATCCGGAATTGCTTGAGGTTGGACCTGATGGGCCTGATCCAGACCTACGCCGATGCGCTGTGCTTACTATAGCACAGCATATCGGCGTTCACTTTCCCTGACAATCCCCCTGTGCGGGCGTATGGCAACTTCCTTACGCTGGCTGAAGGCTACCCTAACTTCAGCTGGCGTAAGGAAGGGTCCATACGCTCGCACAGGAGCGTATGGCTGCCTAGCCCACCCTCCCAACCTCATTAAACTAGCTCCCCCCGCCCACCTACACTAACCTGAACATAGGGATGCTGGGGGACGTCCCCTCCAGCGTCCCTACGGCGCTGCTACGGACGCCCGATCCACGATCGGGCGTTGCCATAGCGACGCCGGGCAACATCGGCTTTTCAGGACGGCGGGCGTAGGTCTGGATCAGGCCTGATGTCCTTTCCTCTTTGCAGACGAAACTTCCCACTGGAGGATGGCCACTGGTTTCTCCTGTAGTTCCTTCCAGGTTTGTAAGATGGGCGTCTCTAAATTCAGTTGAATTAAGCCTCATTTGCCTGCCAAATGTTCCTCTCCTTTAACTCTTATCTGGGGACAGCCACACTGATTTACCTCCTGAAATTTTGGAAATGATATTGTCTAGTTCTAGTCCCCTTAAAATGGTAAGGTAAGCAACTTATTTTTCGATTGGGCGTCTGCTGCCCACGGCTTGAGCCACAATGCCCTTCTTACCACTGTTGCAGTAGCTGTAGATCTTGCTGCCAATCAAACCGATTCCAGAGACGCCTCACATAAGAATTCAACTGCAATCTGCATATCTTGGATTCATTTTAATAATTCTGAACTTTTCACTCCATCCATTATTTTCAAGGTTATAGCACCATCCTCTAAGGATCCTGGCAGTGACAGCAGAAGCAGCCGCAGACTTGGTAGCAGCACCAGATGTTGTTTTTTAAGTCAAACCTCAATTTTCTTTTCCATGGCATCCCTGAATACATTTACGTCCTCTAAAGGCAGCGTAGTTTTGCGTGCTAATCTTGCAATAGCCGCATAAACATGTGGTGTGTTATCCCACCACTTAGTCTCATCCTGATTAAACGGATATAATTTGGACATTTTATGTAACCTTTTATCTGGGCACTTCCATTCTTCCTCCACTACGTTTTTCAGTGCTGTAGATAATGGAAAAACCATATTTCTTACTCTCTTTAAACAAAGCCTCTTGCAATTTCACTTCCTCCTGTGAATCCTCAATATTCAATGTTTTATGAATCAATTTCAGTAGATTATTCACTATATTCTGATTAAAATTCGCTTCCGCATGTGAATTAACTGAGCCATCCTCAGATTCTTCAGACTTCCACGACAGCAACTGAATTTCTCTCTCTGAAATCTCTGAGCAATCGCTCAACACTGATCTTGACCTTTTCCTGGTCAAAACTTTAAAATCTTCTTTTGTTATGAATGTTTCCGACATAGCATCTTTCATTAGTTTAACCAAATCTAATATTTGCTGAGAAGGCTGCTGTTTCTTGTTCTGTTTACAAGCTTCACATGCAGACTCAAAATAATCCTCCGGTAAATTACAGTCACACAGAGAACATCTCGCCCGGTGCATTTTCTTGTGCTTTGCTCTGACATCAATCCTGCTTGTATCAGACCTGAACAACAAAAGCTAAACTAACTAACTAATCCTAAAACAATGCTATACAGATAATAACTTTCCAGAGGCTTACCCAGATTTAGATGTCCATTTCTCCTCTTTCTCCTTACTCATATTGCAGCCTCAAGTGCTGGTTTCCTTCAGAACAGTATAGCTGGTGGTAGTACCAAGGCTTGCCACGCCAGGCTTTTAAATTCCAGTTTTGGCGCACATAGATGACGTCATCCTGAATCCAGAAAACGCACAGGCTCCAAGAAAATGGGCGCCGCAAAAATAATCCACACTGCTGAGCCATTCGCTCTGCTGCCAAACCGCCCTCGTTGGTAGGTACAGCTATGTGTTCCTGCAAGAGAGAACGCTAAGAGGCCGGCACCACCACAATGACTGGGAACACGGGCAGCCTCTGGACTAAGGAACTTACTTCTAACCCTGCCTAGCTCCATACAGGAAAGAAAAAAAGACTCAGGAGGAAGGAGGAAGTGACGTTATATACCTTGGGTCTTCTTTTCTTTCCTGTGAGGCTCCAAGCAGGGAGAATTAACCCTTTGGTGGTGCTGTCATGGGGAGGAAAATTAAACACATATGTCTGACAGCCAGTTAGTAGAATCTAAATTTGTCCTTGCTACTTTGCTATGTTTTACTGCAGCCACCAAAATCTTTCTAACACCGGTGGTAACAGTGAACAAGCGTCAAACCAGATCTCACACAAAAAAAACACAGAAACTGGTTCTTACACTTGAAACTGCTAACCAGAATCTGCTTAGTCTCTTACCTTTGGACCTGATCCAGTCCTCTGCACATTTTCCGTACATGCAGGGGTCTGTCAGAACACATGAGAGGGGAGTAAACTCCCCTTGTCACTCCCTTCTCTCGTGTGGACATTAGGATCAGAGGTCTGTTTGAAATCATAAATAATCCCTTCCCTACTGTATAATTTAAATGCTTCCCTCCGCCCACCATGGCGGGCAGAGGAAAAGCACAGCTTCTTTCATCATAAAAGCTATTTTATGGAACTATGCACATAACATCTGGAGGAAACATGCACCCTTCCCTCAACACACCCCTCTTATGCACACAAGGGTCGGGATCCGGTCCTTTGTCAAGACCACTCCTTTCTACTGTGTCTCCAATAATTTTAATCACTTGCATGGGAGTCTATAAAAAAGAACTACAACTGGAAAAAAATATCAGAAAGATAATCAATATCATCATCACGATCACTGTGGTACAGGTTATCACAATTTTCACAATTTATCAACGCCCAGATCATGAGGGTCAATTACACCCATCTGTAACCTCCAGTTATGGGTAACTCAGTAAATCCACATTTGTAGGATGATGACTGAGGCTCCTCCTGTGCTGGTTATGGAACCTGGAAACTGGAAAAGAAGACACATTAAAATCTTCATCATAGCAGCTGTCACCTATCCTATTCTCTCAGTACCTTTGCCTGGCTCTACCTGGAGCCCTTATTAATGATAAGATGGCCAAACTCACAAAGCTGTTACAGGCGTCTCTGTATGCACCACCCCTTGCTCCAACCACAAGCCATTTTAATCAAGTTTCCTCTCAATTAAAATTTGATTTAATTATGTAAAATCCTTCCTCACAACCAATTTTTATGAATTTAATAAAAATGAAACAAAAACATATTTGCTTGCTCTATAAAAGATCAATAATCAGAGATAAAGCTGTATGCAACTTGATTTATTTTGTTAATATTTTTCTGTAATTCCAGCTGCTATATTAAAGACAGGGGAAAATCTGTGGCACTGGGTTAAGGCCATGAAAAGAAATGCCAATATTACAGTACATATTTCTGAAAGTAAGTCTGCAATGCACAATGCGCTGTAATGTTGTGTATGTTTATTACATACATATTTCATTTATTTTTCTATGCAGCCCTTCCAGTCACACAGAGTCTGCATCTACTTGCATGTGGTACTGTCACGCTCACATACAAAAATCATCCACCTACCGATTTTTTGAGGAAATCATTCTCACCAAATGTGCATTTTAGTGGTATATGGGAAAATCGCAGTACAGCAAAACACAAACATAAAACACAATACAACAGAACAGCGGAGATGATCCTGGAGCTCTTCAGTCACAGGAATCCAGAGGAAATAAGAAACTATTCCAATTCTCCAGCCACACAATTCCAAAGAACCAGTCTCCATGTTCAGGGTTTATATCCCTTGGTTAACCCTCAGTTATAATTCTAAACCCTCTGATACCCAGCCAATCCACATTCCACCCCGAAGGTGGTTAGGGAGCGCCCCCGCCATCTACCAGCCTGCCCACCCAAAACACAAATGAGTGACCCACAATCTTCGATGGCCCAAATAACCTCCCGGTACACCTTAATTTACAACTTAGCATACCTTACTTATACTTACTTATGAACCACATTGGGCTATAATATTTAACTATCGAACATATCACCTAATTACTGAAAATAGAGAAACCTGGGGGGGGGGGCTGGAAGGCATCGGTACCCGAGTGCACCCAACAATCAACTCCCGCTAACATTAATCTAATCCAAAACCTTAACATATTATTTATATGCCGCAAATTTACAATGCTCCAGTGCCTTGATCGCATCTGATGACCGACCCACTAGGGTGGCGGAAGTGGCCGCTCTAATGCGGAACGAGTGAGTCAGAGAGGCGTTCAAGCTCAGGGTTGCCATTTAACGCTTTATGATGAAAACAAAATGATATTTTGTAAGAGGGTCCCCCTCCTGATGGGCTAGCCAGTTGTTACCCTTCACGGAGGGCAACAGGACATATGGACATATCCGGGTGCGATTACAAGAAAACCCAACATATTTTCCCTTTTTAATTCTGTCCTTAACTGACAGCCTAATCTGCCAATAAATCGCGGTGTTTTCACACACCATCACTGGCGCCCTAGGCCTGGCAACCATTTTCGCCCATGAGTCCACAGGTAACTTCCTATCCTTGCTAGTACTACTAACCCTCAATGTTTTGCGGAGCAACTTCATTACTTTCCTCTGCTTTATTGAGAATCAGAAAAACCTACGAACGGCAAACCATCAGACAGTGAGGGGGAGCATTCTGCACCGGAGACCGGCACTAACTCAACCTTCTCAGCGGTAACACCTGGAGCGGAAGTCTGTTTTGATGTTCCTGGGACGTCTCCATCATGCCAGAACCCACCAGGGACCCACTGCTGGCAGCCAGAGAGCCTCCCTCTTCAGACCTAGGGAGAGCCCTAGCCACCAAAACAGGGGGATCCCCCGGAGCTTCTTTGCCCCCCTGTGAGTTGTTATAGGCTTCGGTCATCGCTGCCATATTGTCTGCACTGCTGGGAAGACACGCACCCACTGTGGGAACCGGAAGCGCAGGGGTTTATTGTAATGGCCGACTTCTCCCTGAAGCGGAGGTGAGCCGACCTGTTCCGGACTGGCCATGACATAAGGAGCTGTGGGTAAGAGATCGGGGAATGAGTGAAAGCGGAGAAAGGGAGGGAGGGGGCGGCAAAGAGAGGCTGTAATCCGCAGCACACGCTCCAGGAATAACCCACAAGAAATTACCGCTAAAGGGGCACCAAAGCACCGCAAAAAAAAGTGAGGGCAAGAGAAGTGAAAGTGAGAGAGCAATGGAAGGAGGAAATTAAGAGAGATAAGGATGGATTATAGATAAGAGGATGATCTAAAGACAGTAGGAGAGATAGAGGTTTTTTTTTTAATTCTCAGCCAGACAGGTGAATCCTCAACGCTGAGTGCCCTACTCTCCCACTGCCTTTCCTACTTATAGACTACCTAACCCCTGCTCAAGCTAACTCCACCCCCACCCCTACTCTATCCAATCCACCCTCCTAACTGCCACCATTAACCCCTGCCTGCCAGGCACCTGATTGAGGCACTTGCCTGCTGTTTATGGCCTGCAGCCCCATGGTGTCCTTGGTCCTTTTATCCAGACCCCTAATAAATCCCATTATATTATAGTATGTCCCATTCACAGACACCCAATATACCCCACATGCATATAAATGGTGTGCGATATCTGGACCCATGTATTACATGTGGGTTAAATTCATGGTTGCCGACTTTTTGCAGCTTCTCTCCGGGAGATTCCGGAGAGAAGCTTGCGCCGCATGCGGGGGCGGGGCTTAATGACAAGATTTATGCAAATCGCGCCATTAGGCTCCGCCCCCTGGCTCATACGGCCCCGTTTTTACTTAAA
>WWET01006658.1:38558-57624 GCA_011038615.1 Limnodynastes dumerilii
GGGAGGAAGAAGAAGCCTCTTCAGCTGCGTGTCAACAGGAGAATTTTCGGAAAGCTGGAAGAAAAGACAAGTAGACATCATTTAAAGAACATTAGAAGGCTCCCAAGATGCGGACATCTAATGGTGAGTGTAAAAACATTTTTTTATTTTTTATACACACGATACACTTCACATACAACACTTACATTAGGACAGATGACCACCTAAGGTAAGTGCACTCATGTTAGTTAGGTAAATATATTTTTTCACATGCAAACTTTATTATAGCAATGTAAGGGTTAATGTATGTGTAATGTATTTTTTTTTTTACGGACACTGTAAACGCAGTGCGGCATGACTGCAAGTGTAGCCATGCTGTACTGACAGAATTACAAGGATCACCTTTGCTGATCCTTGTAGTTCCATGAGTACAGCATGGCTACAGATTGCAGCCATGCAGCACTTAGGATTTTTACACACAAAAACACGTCTGTTATACAGACATGTGTTTTTGATGGTCGCGATCGGGGCAAAAAATTAAATCGCAGCTCTATGGCTGCAATTTTATTTTTTGTGATTTAAAGGCAATTTCACCGCGATTCGGTGAAATCGTCTTTAATGAATTACAAACGTTCTATGTTTGTAATTTTAAAAAGTCGGGACCGCGATTTTTGCACCCGCCATTAAATTAAATAAAAAATTTGTGTGATTTTTAGCTTAATGAATACACTTTGGCGATTTTTAAGCTAAAAATCACACGATTTTTATAAAATCGCGTTTAATGAATGAGGCCCCAAGAGTTGATGCAATATCATGTAGTATATTTTTTTTTAAAAAGCACCATAACAAACAACGATCCCCAATAAAAAAAATGCAGAGCCAGGGACCAAAATCTGTTAACATGACAGTATTCAGATGCTGGAGACATGCTGAATCCAAAAAAAAACTCAGAAATATGGGCTGTGGACTTCACAGATGCTGAGTATCTTGTGTATTGCTACTTAAGATTATTCATCCGCTATGCCTACACAGACTGCATTGATGCACCTTTTTCATTTTATAAATGGACTATATTTTTGAGTTTTTTTGGATTTAAAATGTCTCCAGCATCTGAATACTGTAATGTTAACAGATTTTTGTTCCTGGCACTGCATTTTTAATTGGTGATCGCTGTTTGTTATGGTGCTTTTTTCTATTAAATATACTGCATGATATTGCATAAACTCTTGGTTTGCTGACCATTCTGTATTTGATACAGTTTATATATATATATAGTTTATTTAATATTATTAATTATTGGCGTGCCTTCTCATGAATGTATGACCGCTGTGAAGGGAAGTCTCTGTCACAGTGTGGATGACTCATCCTTGTTGTAGAACTGGAGACTTCCTGTTCCTGTCTCTGCGGGGGATGACTCATAGCCTTCACTGACAGCCCGTCGGTGAAGGATTTGTGAATTGCCGGAGGGAGAGAGAGACTGAAGAAAGTCCCATGAGTAGCAATACGCATGGGCCAAATTTGAAAGCGTTACCTCTATTACTGACAGAATGTTTCTTCCGATGTGCCACAGAAACATTCCACGGCACCCCGGTGATTGCGTTGCGGCACCCCTGGGAGCCACAGCGCACAGTTTGGGAACCACTGCATTAGCCACTTGCAACCTCCCTCCCCCTCTCTCTCACAGTGTACTCCAAGGGCCTGATTCAGAGGTTGAAAATAAGAACTTAAAGTTACCATGTTGATTTCAGGGGGAGTCAAGTTAATTTTATTCTATGCGTGCAGGGAGAATGCTTTGCTTTTACTTATTGCACACAGATACCTGATCAGCTTCACTTTTAAACTGCTAATTAGACTTGAGCTGGGAAACATCACCTTTTAACTATAATACTGTTCCCACAAATGAAATTTGACTCCCCTGAAATCAACATGGTTTAGCCCAGGTGTAACTTTAAGTTCTTATTTTCAGCCTCTGAATCAGGCGCCAAGTGCATGCTCTTGACATGAAAGCCATCAATCAGGTTAGATATTGCCAATTAACCTCAGGCTGCAGAGCTATTTTTAGAACTCCTGCTAACCCTTCTTACTGTGGACTGTGCACCTGATGAAGCACGATCCTTCACAGGGCAAAACGCATAGGCTTATGAGAAAATGAGAGCTATCATCCTCTACTTGTCAGGAATCCCCATGGTAGCAAAGACTTAATTTAATCATATAACCCACTGCACCATTAAGACCAGAGGGTGCAAGCTCGGGGTCACTGTCAGCCAGAGGCGTAACTAGAGTGAGTTTTATAGGGAACATGCCCTGGGTGCCAATGGACACCAAGTTGCAAGGTGGCGCCATAATTAAATTTGTATTAATTTTTAAAACAGAGGTGGGGGACACATCAAGCCTAGTTATGCCTCTGCTGTCAGCGGTAGGGGCGCCATCAATTCCAACGTAGTCATACATTTAAGTATTCTACATTATCAGTTATATGTCTGTCTCTTGGGGGTATATTCACTAAGGGCCGCCTTTTCTTAGGTGATTTTTAATCACCAGCGAGAAGCGTCGCTTTAGCAAGGGGTAAATCGCTGTGCTTTTCTATAGAAAAATAGAAATAGGATAAAGAAAAAAGGATCAGCATTGATTAGCCTTGTAGTAATAAGCATTGACATGTGTTTTTCAGGTTATTTGTGAATCGCTTTCATTGAAAGTGCCCCACACAGCAGGCAAATTTTTTTTCCTGCGATTTGCCATCGCACTAAAGACGATCAAGTTCTAGGACTTTGCCTTTAGTGAATACAGCGATTGAAAAATCGCCTGCAAAGTCCCAGGAGTTTGGGCGATTTGGCCCAAATCGAGTTTTGTAAATATACCCCTTGATCAGGCCTTTTTTTTTATATTAAAAACTAAAATAGTTAATCCAGAAAATATAGAACACATAACAGATTCCTCTGGATTAAAAAGCCTTTTTAGATACTTTTAATGTTAAATCCATATCCACCACTTGATATCCACCACCTTCTGTCTGTCTGCATTTGAGCGCCCTAGCACCATCTGAGATTAAACCAACGTGATATAGTCCAGTTGGATCCTAGCAAGGTTTTAGGGGGGGGTTTAGGGTTCTGGTCAGACCTCCTGTTGGTGTATGCCAGGCAGAAATTTGTCCTGGGAGCCTGTTCTTAGCATTCCACTAGATAGATTTGGCAGTTTGTAGTTAGCGGTTAGAAGTGGTGAGTGTTGCACAATCCACCTGTTATCAATCACATCATGATTTAGGAGTGATTGTCTTGATTTGTGGGCAACAAAAGTTCAGGGCTTATTGAAAAAAGGATTTGAAGAAATAAGGTCAGTTGTGGGCGGAGCTTGTCTGGAAAAGGATCGGAGCTTAATTTGAATGATGGATTTGAAAGAAACTTTACAAAGTGTTAAAATTGGATCCTATAAGACATACTAGATAGTTGGGGTCCTAGTCGGACCTCCCATTGGTGTATGCTGAGCAGAACTTTGACACAGGGAGCATGTTTTGGATGACATTACATCCCAATTTAGGAGGGACTGTCCTGATTTGCATCTATCTATCATATCATATATGATCGATTATATCCTGGGGGATCAGAGTTCATATTTTGTTCGCTCCCCCTTAGGAATAAAGATATTTTCAGCCCACATATTTGTGAGGAATCTTATGAATAAAATGTATGTTTATTTTCTATTTGAGCAATTATTTATTTATTTATAATATTTTCTTCATTTTCTTACCTACTTGGTACTTTTTTGCCCTTTTCACTTTATTGCTTAACTGTTTAAGATTCTCTTGCCCTTTTATGTATGATAGTGACCCTTTAAACATAATGGGGTAAATCCATTCTGGTTATGATAGAACACGTAGCGTATTTGCACTAGCATAATTTCTACGCACTCCCCTTTTCCTAGCGTAAGTACTGACATGCGTAATGGATTTACGTACATGACGGCCAAACCCAGCCCATACTGTCCAATTTAAATGCCTCCCTCCACCTCCAAAGCGTAAATATGGGTATCGTATTGATGCCCCGCCCCTTTGTTTGTATTTACGCTGGTGGTACATACATTAGGAGTTACGTAACATCTGCCGCACACATGCATAGTAAATACAAATAGCTGATTTGACTTCATCGGCTAGCGTAAATATGCTAGCATACTTAGCTCAGGATCTGGCCCATGTCTGAGAAAGAGTATGGCACTAATAGCACTTTACCAGTAGCACTTTGGACGATACTATCTATACATACTCCCTAACCGCTGCCACTTATGTGACTTTATATAGGTATCATGGTATATTAATATATGTGTCCTTTTAAGACATCCATCCATTTAGCATTGGTGTTATAATGTTTTATTATTATCATTGTATATTATTTGTATATACACTTCCCAGCTGTTTACCCTCCATCGTACATGTAACCACTTAAATATTCATTGATTCATTATTATGGTTTTGGATGCAATAGAAGAACGGCATCAAGGTAAAACTTTTCTGAAAACGGACGTTTATATCATAATGAGGATCATCATTCATCAGCTGAGACTTATTGATCTGATGGCATAAAACCCCACTATTGCATATCCATAGAGCATCCCTTGAAAAAGGGCTTCCCGTCTGAAACGTGTTGTGGTTCTGTGACTTTTCTGACATCCTTTTCTCTACATCGTTGCCTTCCTGCTTCTACACTGTCGGTGCTTTCACTGTTTGATTCAGGAAAGTTGTCCAAGAGACTTATTTTTTAACTTTTATGTGTTTTTTTATTTTGTGTGCAAGTTAAGTTTATATTTTTATTTCATTGATAATTGTTTTTTATTTATCCCTCTAAATGGAGTATGTAGTGACCATCTATATTAACTTGCCCACCCAGATCCTCAGTCCCATGCTGCTACATTGCACATTGCTATTTTATATGGTTTTATGCATTTGATGGATGGTTTTATTTGAATATGGTTTTAGCTAACCAGTGCCATACATTCATTTATTTATTTTACTCTTTCACACAGCTCTCCAGACCCTGTATGGTATGACAAGGTCCCGCTGTTGTAACTTCTCTGTATACAGCTACAGAAGTTATTTTCTATAATAGTTATTTTCTATAATACCTATCATCTATAGGGGGGTATGGACTTTTACTACCGCTAAGAACCCTTGTTTATGTATTGATATATTGAGAATTTTAACCGGAGATCACTCTGTTTCTTTTATACACTAAATAGAAAGGGTGAATGGATGACATCAGCTCCATTCATCATGCTCAGCTGGAGTCCAGATTATAACTGAATGATAAATAAACATTCTCTTATTGTTCCTCTCACCTTTCCCCAACATTTCACACCATGTATGGAGGTCTTTTTGGAAAGGGGAGAGGTACATATCTGGACACTACTGTGTGTGTGTGTGTGTGTGTGTGTGTGTGTGTGTGTGTGTGTGTGTGTGTGTGTGTGTGTGTGTGTGTTTATGGGGTTAACGTATATGGGGTCAGAGCAGAGTGGAGTTTTACACTCTGCTCTGAGATTTAAAATAACACCAGCTCAGACTGGTGTTAAGGTTTCTATTCCAGCGATCTCCCCATATAACCCCATTTTTCTCCCCCTAATAGCTGTTATTACGGGGAGGAAAAAGGGGTATATATGATAATACCACTGGAATATATGTAAATAGTAGATTTGTTTAAAAAATAATATTTTTAAAGAAACAACAGAATAAGGTTAAAAACTTACCTCCCATTAGACACATCTGCCTGAAAACGCCGGTCCCGACATGAAGCCTACTCATGCGCAGTGTTTCTCAAGCCAGGGCTTCACTTTTTCTAAGTCCCAGAAGAGAACCTGGATGAGCTATGTTCATAGCGAATTGAACTTTTATGTAAATAGAGCCCTATTTCCTTTATTGAGTACAGTCAAACATCCCTTTTCTACAACTGCTACAGCCACGTTCAGTCATTATGGATTTTTACATGCATGTTTGCAGATAATGGCATAAATTACTGAATAAGTGTTAAGAGAGTAAAGAGACTGGAGTGTTAGATTCATTTCTGTGAATAGCTGGTAAATAATTGATGTCCAATATGATTTCAACTGTGGTCCAATGCACAAAAAGATTTATTCCAACAGGGATAGCATTATTCCAAACAGTACTGATTATGCGAAACAAACTTACATAACTAAGTCTGGTTATCGGGCTTCAAACAGAATGCTCTGTGACCTTCAGAGCCAAGGCATGGAGTTTTAAACAATCTAATTCAAAAGAAGAATGATGTTATAGGAAGACACACACAGGATTATATCAAGTATCAGGACTGATCAGCTTCACAGCACATTCCAAGTATTAGGCATGTGGTTGCCATGTGGCTGCAATTTAACATAATCGACAGGTTCACCGGACCTCTTATCCAGGATCAATTAACTACAACCAGCCTGCACATTGCAATATCAGAAATCTATCAATGTACATAACTTGCGACCACCTAATGTGATCATCTTGCAAAGCATGAAATTATTATCACAACAGAATAAGCTACACGATGGGCCAGATTCAATTAGCCGCGATGACGGGAAAAAGTACGCGCCGCGCTTTTTCCCGTCATATACGGTCTGAAAAATAGACAAATTTTTATGCGCACCTCTATGGGGTGCGCATAAAATTCACCCAAAAAAAATTCGCGGAATTAGCTTCGCACCGCAAAATACGCTGCTGCGAAGCTAATTGAATCTGGCCCAATGAGTCTAAACATATTATCAATATGACATTCTAACAAAAAACTACAGATTAAAACTAATTGAAATTCTCTGTGAAACAAAACATAGGGGTAGATCCAGAACTACGTTTGCCGTACGTTTACTCGCGTAGCGTATTTTCGCGTGCATACCTTCTATACACTCCCCTAGGCACACCCCTTGAATGTACGTATTTTGTCAAGATACGCTTTTCAAACCCTACCTTAACTTTTGCCAACGTAACCGCAGTGATCCGCACACGTACGTATGGGCAACACGTATTTACGCAGCTAAGCACGCCCATACTGTACACTTTAAATACAAACCCCCGCCTACTTAACGTATTTCAGACGTATTTTGGACTCACGTAAAATTGGCACGCCCACACGTAAGTATTTACGTGACACATACGTGAATGGCCCATACGTTCACAATTATGCTACGTTACTGAGCGTATTTTCTATTGTGCGCATGCGCAGTACTTACCAAAATGCGATTTTACGTCTCCGCCACGCGTTAATTCGCTCACAAGCGTTGTTCTGGATCTGGCCCATAATTAGTAACATTCAACACTCTTGGGACCGGATCCAGACACCCAATCCCTAATCCACTCGTAATTACCTAATCTCACCCAAAACTAAAATGCTGCCCCCACCTTGGCAGGTGAAGAGGAAGACCAGCCCCTTTCTATAATTTAACCCATGTAACATCTGGAGGGTGCATGCACCCTGCCGTCCAGACACCCCACTGATGCACTTACCTTGCATTAGTGGGGCAACATTATGAACTGTGTATTTGGTCCTTGGTTATTAATTATAGATTGCGGCTGCATGGAAACTATGCAGCCGCAATTTGCAGGATCATAAGCCTGTGCTCACAATCGCACACATATGCGTTCAATCGCGTGCATGTTCCTGCGATCCAGAGTCTATTGTTAATTCACAAGACAAATTCATTTATTGTATTTTATAATTAATATATTTTTAATTTTATATATATTCAACTATGATGAGAGACAAGTGACAAGGAAGCTGTCAGAATAATCAGATGACAGAGGAATAGAGAGAACATAGGGGTAGTGGGTTGGATGTTGCAGAGAAGAGTGTATAGAGTAGGATGGAGGAAACAAGGGCTAAAGGGTATGAAGATAACAATGAGGGAGCAAGTATAAGGTACAGAGTCAATTCAATAAATCGAAAGGGGTTTGCATTAATTACTAATATGCCCCCTGTAAAATAAAATTCTAGACTATATGCTTGTGTTTTTCTATTACTGTTTTAAAATATTAATTTTTTTCATTTATTTTTTATATTCTTCATTTTCAAATACATATTTGTATCTGTGAATAAATCTTGAATGAGATCTCTTTAAAGTATGGCAGTAGCAATGTATAAGCTGAACATGAAAGCTTAAGATGAAAGGCAAGGGGACATGTTGACTTTCATTCTGCTTTCCCGATTGAGCAATTCTTCTTTTCCCCTTCAGCTACAGAAAGCTAAAGTTCTATTTCACGTCTTTAGGATTATTAGAGTCATTTAGAAATGTGCAAAAGTGTAAACATGCAATACATTTTTCTTTTTTTTTTTTACAAACTCATATTTTGTATTATATATCTAATACATACTTAGAAAGTACTTGTGGCAGTTACTTCACAGGATTCTGATTTCTGAGGTATTTCTGAAGTAAATTTATAAAATTAAATGTATTGTCCATTTTCAGGGGTTGGTTGGCACCGGTTGCATTCTCAGCTTAGAAAATCTGATTTCCGAAAAAGTGACATCCGAAAGTTCCTTTTCGGAAGTCCCTTTTTCGAATACTTACCATTTTCTACTTTTTTTTTTAGAATGGGTAAGTATGCAGTTCGGCATACTTTACCTATTCACCTTCGGAAAGGACAATATCCCTCCCCGCACCTCCGCCTCTGCTATCGCCGGACCAAGAGACAGATGAGTAAACTCTCTGTGCTGGGTAGGGAGGGTTAGGGTCAGGCTGCAGGGGAGGGAGGGTTAGGGTCAGGCTGCTGAAGATGGTGGGTTAAGGTCATGCTGCAAGTAAGAGAGGGTTAGGGTCAGGCTGCCAGAAAGGGAGGGTTAGGGTTAGGGCAGAGAGAGGGAAGGGTTAGGGTTAGAATTAGGGAAAGGAGTGGGGGACTATTTTTCCTTACCATTTCAGAGCATGGAGCTTTCGGTGCTCTGTGGATCGATTGCAGAAAGAGAGAAACTTTACAATTGGGGAAAAAGAACTGCTGTCTATGAAGTTGGCCACAGAGGAATGGAGGTACCTCCTTGAGGGATCTTAGCTTACTACCATTATTTACACTGATTCTAAGGGCCTCATTTACTAAGGTCAATGTTGGCAAAATCGCCCAAAGTCCCGGGACTTTAGCTGTTTTTGTCCCATCATCGTATTCACTAAAGCCAAAGTCCCAGGATTTTGGGCTTTTTCACAACCAACTCGACCAACATCACTGTACCCTCTCAGTCCTGACTTTTCTAATGTAAAAGATATAAAATGGTGGATTCACTAAAGGTGATTTAATTAAATCGCCTCTAGTATGGTCTGTGAAAGCAACGCACACTTTAATAGAAAAACACATGTCAACATAGTTGTCATGTGTTTTTCACAAATTAAAAAACACTAGATGCATTATTGTATCACTTATCCTGCCAACGCATATACTACTATAAGGCAAAGCATGGCCATGTGTTTGTGGCTATGCTAATCCTTATAGTAGTGTAAGCGTCAGCATGACAAGTGATAAAATTATACAATCTAATGTGTAATGTGTCCCTGATAAAATAAAACATTTCCCCCAATAAACATAACAACATTATATTACCTAACAATACATTTTTAAACATAATTAAAATGTAAAAAAAAGTGTCCCTTTTTGTGTACTTAGTCTTAAATTGTGGCCACCGATAAAAAATGTAAAAAAAAGTGTCGTTTGCTTTTAAAATGTGTAATAAAATAATAAATCAAAGTAGCAACTCACCGTTTAGCAGTCATCTGTCTTGGGATGATTTGCTTGGAGTTTCTTCTTTCTTTGAAGAACTTTTTGTAATGTTGATTGGAGATGCTTGTCAGCTTGCTTGAAGAAAATGGTCTGGTGCTTGCAGCTGATCTTCGGCCTCTTCTGGCATTTGCCACAACGTCCTCCTTCTTCCACTTCTGGGGTGTGGCTACTAAAGACCGTTCTGTCGATAGTGGGCACCCTTTTATAGAAAATATGACGTCATATACATTAGAGGGCTCTATATGCATTGACAGGATAAATGATAGAAAAATGCATTCAATAAAAAAGCATGGCGATTTGTCCATTTTAAAATTGATCGACATCGACGCCGATTATGAATCGCTGCCAAAAATCCGGGCATAGTAAATGCTGAGATTTTTGGGTAAAAAATCGCTCCAAAATCACAGCGATGTCTAGCGATTTATAATCGCTGCCTAAAATTGACGTTAGTAAATATGGCCCTAAGAACCTTTAATATCTTAAGACCACTTAGTGCTTGAACCCCCTGAAAGCAAGATAGATTTTCTTTTTTTTTCTTTTTGACTTCATGTCGAGAAAGGTATGATTGAACCTTTCAGGTTGTGGGTTGCCCTGTGGATGAAATGGAGTGGTTCTGGTTCTGGATTTCTTGATCCCACAAACTTGACATAGCTCCTTAATTAGCCGACTTTAGCACATCAGGATCCAGCTCTATGCATCTCTAAGTGTCACCTTTCTATATTACATTCTTATCTGAATTGCATTTGACTTAACCACAATTTTATGTTGTTAATTTTACATTTACAGTATAAAATTGCGGTTAAGTTTTTATTTAACCATCAATCAACCACGCAAAAAATTGCTAATTAACAATCATGTTCACTTCACATGGCACAATGGCCACTTTTCTGTTGCGTCTGTGCACGCAGGATATTTATTGAATCAGTTAGAGCCTATGTACTGCTGTTCTCATGTTCTTTTTTGACACTACTCATTGGCAATTTTGAAACATAAAAATGTCTGCTTCGGTTGCAGAGCGTACAACCTATAGCCGAACCTCCACCACAAAGCTACGTCGAACTGTAGAAAAAACGTTGTGATTTGATCCCTGTTATAGATTCTGAGGAGATTCATAAGATCAGTGATAAGGATAGTGAAATCTCCAGCAGCCTGACAAAAGATCTGGAGCATCCTACAAGAGGTAATTAATGAAGTTTATAAGTGACAAAATACATGTTTACAACTTAGCTTTCACAAACTGAGTTGGATCATAATCAGTTTCGGGTTCATTTGGCCAGAACAAACTGTAACAAACTGGGTCGGATCAGAATCATTTACGGGTTCCGAGGGGCGTGTAGGACAGCGGGTGCTGTAGCAGAAGCTAGAAGGCCGGAAATAATGCTTGCGCATAAGATATAGGTGGAAATAGAGATGATGCAGCAGACTGCTGGACTAAACTGAAATGCTGGACTGGACAGCAGACTTCTGGACTGGACTAGATTGCTTCAGAGACTGACAGCTGACTGCTGGACTGGACTGGATTGCTCCAGAGACTGGACTGGAGAGAAGACTGCTGGACTGGATTGCTCCAGAGACTGGACTGGATTGGTAACAGAGGTGCAGGTAATGCTGGTAGCAGTAGTGCAGGTAATGCTGGAAGCAGTAGTGCAGGTAATGCTGGAAGCAGTAGTGCAAGTGATGCTGGTAACTGCAGTGCAGGTGATGCTAGAAGCAGTTGTGCAGGTGATGCTGGTATGTGCAGTGCAGGTGATGCTGGAAGCAGTAGTGCAGGTAATGCTGGTAAACGCATTGCTGGTAATGCTGGAGAAGCAGACTTGATAAGAGAGACAGCTGGCTTGGAGAAGCAAGCTTGATTGGAGAAGCAGCTGGGCTTGCAGGTTTCTCTAGCAAGGAATTCAGGAAGCAGGATGCAAGACAGACTGGATGCAAGACAGGCTGGAACCAGGCACCTTGAGTAACGAAGTTGTTCTGGCACTAAGGGATCAGTGCACAGGGTTTAAATAGCCCGTCCAGTGCACAGATTAGCTTGAGGGATCATGTGTGCTGCAGAGGAGTATCTGAGTGGCTGCTGGGAATCACATGACAGGAGGCAAGATGGCGACGTCCATGCACCAGAGGATAGTGGTGCAAATGCCCAATTCTCAGACACTATGCTGCAATGGACACTGTACAGGAGGCTGCCACTATTGAAAGTGGCACCTCTAGAGGGCTGGAGAGCAGGCATGACATGGGAGAGCCGCTGACAGATGGCTCCTGGTTTGGTAAGTGCGGCGGCTTCTGATTGTTCTCCAATCTTTTCTTAGACTAATTACAAACCAAGGGTCAGATCCTCAGTTAAGTACGGCAGGGGAATTACGTATGACAGGGGATGTTATGGTAAAGGGGTTGTCCCCTCTTTTACGGCAGTCATATCTCCGCTGTAAAGATGGAGATACACATGTAAATAAGGGGACGGGGTGGGGGAAGGCCCGTTACGACCAGAGTTGTGGCCGCAGACCTGGTCGTAAAAGTTAAGATAGGAATCTGGACACTTAAGTGTCCAGATTTACTACTTTTAGAGGGGAGTGCAGGGGGTGTGCACCCCCCCCTCTACGCAATCAGCCGTAATGACCTTTTGTGCCCGTAAGGTGCACGTAGTTCAGGATCTGGCCCCATGTTTGGAGATGGTTTGGCAATTTTTTTAAACTTTATGTTCTCCTTTCTATGCACAAAACTTGTAATCATTTTGTTTTTTTTATTGTATCTATTATTATAACATTTTGAATGCTCATGGGATCCACATTTTGTCTGCAATTTTTTAAACACATTTTTTTTATTATTTTTTTTTTAATGTTATTTTTCTTTTTAGATCCACCACTAACACCAACAGCGGAAGAGGGTAATAATGTTGTGGACCCCTGCCACTGATTCAGTGTCCTTCTCATTCAGATACCAATCCTCTCCTTCGTTTCTTTATTGACACCATCAGAAAAATGGAGGAATGTTTACTGACCACCCAGAGTCAGTTTAAGAGATTATTAGATCTGCTAAAACAACACATCATGCGGCTGGAGCACAACACCAGCATGTGCAGCATTGCTGTATGTATGGAAAGGTTAACTGCTGCTGTGGAGAGTGATCCTTCACCATGCACCGCTAACATGTGGCCACAGCAGCAGGTCCAGGTTCTAACTTCATGTCCACAAAATCAGTCACAAACCAATGTCTCTTCACAACTGTTGACTCCAGTGGACCCCCTTTTTCCCCTGTGTCACTATGCCAAATTTTTTTGACGAATAAGGACACCTCCCAACAGACCATCTTCCTCAGGCATCTCCAAAAACTTTCCTGATGCACCATCACCCATTAAAACACCTTCCAATGATGATTTAATTCCACCTGCACAACCCCCACCACCTGTCAAAACCCAAAATCAGGCAGAACATCTATTAGGAGGCAAAAACAAGGCCTTCGTTATAACACTCCCTACAAAAAAGACAAGCAAAAAATAATAATCTAAATAATTTACCGCAATATGGACTGAAGGTTGAATAAAGGGCTGATGCAGTGTGTTTGATTAAGGGTGATACAGGTGAAAATGTACAGCTCAGCTAAACCATTTGTTACTTTAATTTCTTTAAATTGATGTTTTAAGTTTGAATTGCAGTGTATAAAAATTACTTTATTTGAAGTAAAAAAGTACAACTCACATTTTGAATTCTTACTTTACATTTTAAAAACTGATTATCATTACAACTTGGTATTGCTCAGGTGTACATTTGCACCCAAAATAATGTGTAAGTCAAGCTCAGTAGCAGCCCCTATGTGTATCAAAGGTTGACATAACTGACATCAAATATTAGTTTAATGTTAAATACTTACAAGAAAAATACTGGTCCACCACTCTCTGTTTTATCTGAGAGGATTCCTAGGATTGTGGCCTCCAATCCTCATGGTCGTCTGTGTTTGAGTCCTCATCGGAAGCAATACCTCAGTAGTATGTTATGGAATATTGTACACAGAACAACAATACGGCCTACTACAGCCAGTGCATACATAAGAGCTCCACCAGTGTGGTCGATACACCGAAAGCAAAATTTGAAAACAATGAAACAGCGCTCTATAGTTGTCCTGGTGTAGATATGCTCCGCATTGTAAGCCTCTTCCTGTTCTATGTGTGGAGCCAATGGCGGCATGGATAGGCTGCATCGTCGGCATAGGAAAAATGAGAATTAGAATGTATTTTCAAAAAACCATGTTTTTTGGAGGGTTTTTTGAGACTAAGCATAAACATTTCCTACAACCACTTATCATCACCTCGCCTCTTTACAAATTTATGGCATATTCCCGATTGCCTCATGACAAAGAAATCATGGGCACTACCTGATATTTGGCACATATGCTTCTAAGGACATAGGGCCAGATCCTGAGCTAAGTACACTAGCGTATTTACGCCAGCCGATTATGTCAAATTGGCTATTTATATTTACTGCGCATGCGCAGGGCAGATGTTACACCACGTAACTCTGAACATACGTAGCATCAGTGTAACGATGAACGCAGGCGCAGGGGCATCGATTCGACACCCGTAATTACACTTTGTAGGCGGAGGGAGGCATTTAAATTGAACAGTATGGGCCGGGTTAAGCCGTCACGTACAGAAATCAATTACATACGTCAGTACTTATGCTATGAAAAGTTAAGGTAGGGTTTGGGCAGTGTAAAATAGCCAAGGCACATAAAAGCGAAGGGAGTGCGTAGTAATTACGCTAGTGTAAATATGCTACGTGTTCTAACGTAACTAGCCCGTAGGTCTGGATTTACCCCATAATGGTGAGATACAATTCCTAATGTTATAAAGGAAAAATACAAACTTTATTGGTGATCACAAAAGTGTGAAATAAAAGTTTAAGCTACTTACATTTGACCGTTATAGTAAACTATCTAACAGCAACAACAAAACGCCTCTTCAGCAGGGTCCCGAAATTATGAGACAGTGCACTTGAGATTTTCCGCAATTAAGCATTTATAGAAATATTGTGCATTAATTTGTTAATCATTTAACCCTAAATGCACTAGTTGGCAGGTGTTTTTGTATAAAAAAAATAATGTCATTCATGTTCATAGTTCTTATAATATTCTCGCCTTGGTTTCCGGTCCATGTTGCAGAATCAGCATATGTAGTTATGGCATGTCATTATTAAAATAATAGAGCTCATGTCGTGTCCCTTTTTTGTGTTAACCTTTGTTTAACCCTACATGATATTGTTTGGTGCTTCATTTATAACCTGATAAATTTTACATTACACGGATTTCACATTCCTGTTGAATTTTTAAAATCACACATAAGGGTAGTTCTTGGGTGTACATACAGCACTATAATACTTGATTAAAATTGTTAACCACACTTGTATGTTTATGCAAAAGATGATGTTACTTTCTTAACCCTTACACTCAAAGCATGTTGTCTAATACTGTTTAGAACATGTGAGTATGCAACTCTAATACCAATGTTCTTCTGAAACCATACTACCAGTTATACAAGTCTAAGATAATGGGAGCAGGGCAGAGTTTATTGATAATGCAGATTTTTATTGCATCATTAAGACAGTTTACATTTCTAAAACCTGCAAATACCATTTTACAATTTTTGTGCAAATACCAAGCACAAAACACTAACGCTGGGATCCTCTTCTCATTACAACTAGATATGCCAATGCATGAAGAGTTTAATATTGTACAATGTGCAGACAGGCAAGGAGAGATGGCATCAAAGTGTGGTCCATCCACAACGGAGTTTCTGCAAACAGTGAAGAAAAAGCAACATAAGTATTGATGCAAATGACAATTTGTTACAGGTGAAAAGGATACAAAATGATAGGAAAACGGATGTAAGTCAGTAAGAATGTATTAGACAGAAGACTAGAAAAGGCAGAGCAGAATAAGATGGCACTTCAGCACTTTAGACACGTACCACACAGAACAGGACCAGATGAATCATCTGACAACAATGAAATGCTGTGATCTTCAGGGGAGGAGGTATTGGTAATGGGGAGAATTGGGAGAACAGCAGGGGGCACGAAAAAAATACCTAGGGAGGATAAGGATATGAAAGAGGAGAGGTAGAAGAAAACGCATAGTGCGGTGTCTCTGAGGAAATATGAAGAGGTGACAGAGAAAGAGGGATAGAAGATGTGGAGGAGAAGGTAGAGGATGACACACTAATAATAGATAGGGGCTGAGAGGGGAAAGAAAGAGGTAGAAGGGAGATGGGAAGAATGAATTCAAGGTGTAGAGGGACAAGGAGAAAACAGCCAATCAGTCGTACTCGGGCTTGTGAGGCCCACAGGGTATGGAGGAGGGGGAAAGGTTTGCTGTGCAGCTGGAAGAGGGGGAGATAATCCTTCATCCACGGCTGCTGCAGTGGCAGCTGTTGCAGAGGTGGATGATTTTGATGGGTGGTGTTGTACATTTTGCAGTCCCACATAGAGGGGAAAAAGAACATTGGGCCGGATCCAGACCTACGGCGCCCGAGGTCATTACAGCCATTCTCTTTTCGGGGAGTGCCCCCCTACACCCCTGCTCTCGGTAGTATATATAGACACTAACGTGTCAAGATTCCTACCTTAACTTTTCCGATCACGTATGCAGCCTTCACGACTGAGAAACGACATGCGTAAAGGGGGGGAAGCCCCTTTCTCGTAAGAGCCAGCGTATGTAACGTTTGTTATGTACTCCTACCTTTACGATGCATGCGCAAAACCTTCAAAACGGGAATTACGTACGAGCTTGGATGTAGGTTAGCCAGGGAAGGCGAGGAGAGCCGTTCTCCATGCATAGTTTCCTTCTTAAGAAGGAAACTATTTATGGTAAGATAAGGTAGCCCTATGGCACTCTTAAGTGCCGTAAGGTACCTAAAGAGGGAGGCTAGTTTGGGGGGCAGGATGAGGGAGTTAGGTGCACATCTGTCTGCACCTAACTCATTCTTAACTGTGAATCAGGCCCAAAGTTCATTGAGGATGTCTGGCTGGAGCCTGTGGAAATTACTCCAGTGCCACTAAAACTGGGAGACACTCCTCTCCCTACCGAGTAGTCGATGAATCTTTGTCAGTGCTCTGTGGTAATGGGAGCGAATTATATGGTTGCGGTGTGATCCATCATATAGATCATGATTCGGAGTTCAGCTCTGGAGAATCTCCTGTCTTGTGGCATCTTTTTTTTTGCACCCTTGTGAGTACTTTTGTAGTTTAAAAATATGGTTTGTTGTTATTAATGTTATCAAATGGATGACACTCATTGGCTGAGAAATATGGTCATCAGTTGTGGTCTGATCATGCATTAAGTTTGTATTGGGTCTTTAGTTTTGTGTAATGTCTTCAGAGTCTTGTCGGGAGTGCAAAATATAGGCCTTGATATGATAGGGACGTGCGCAGGCTACAGTTTTCAGGACAAAGAGACAGAGGTAAAAAAAAAGTTTATGAAGCCCATTCTAATATGCCAATGCAGTTTGGCTATGAGTCCAGCTCTTCATTTTTAACTTACACACGAATAGCTTCACTGGCAACGATACCTTTACAGTTCGAGTGTATTGTGACATTTGTAATGGCTAACGTTTGGGTAAACGTTAGCTTACATTAAATTTGCTTACATGAGTGCATAATTAAAGACATTCAACACTGTAAACATGGGTTTAATGCAATATCCAATAAGCAAGCTACATTATAATAAGACAAATGTTAGGGAATTAATTAAGGCAAATTTAAGTAAATGATGTGTTTAATGATTACAACATTAGAATAAAATATGATTTTGAAAATGAAATCATAAAAATCATATTCGTGTGACATTTTAGCATGCAAAGTACATGACACGTGCACGTAAAGTGCATGACAATTGGTTACATTTGTTTAAACGTAGTTTTTCCTTTGCCGTAAGGATACATGAATAAGTTAGATATGACCCCTAGCAGGTAAAAATGTTGTGACGTATTGTGAGCGCATGGCCAAGTATGCTCAGATGTGGATCGGGTGAAGTTGTGTGACAACGCCCATCCGTCTTATTAACTACGTCCTTCCATCCACACCCGCCAATGGAAGGCCCTGCAAAACACAACCCCTTATGCTGCCAATTACCATTTAACTTGAATAAGCAGCCTATGCATCTTGCTTGGTTCTGAACATGCGTACTTGCTAATGATGCAAAATTACGTTTACCAAACTGATATATGCACATATCTAGATCGGGGCCACTAAGTGACTGCAGTAGAGAGCAGTACACAGCCAGAGCATGACAACAAAGCAAATGGAGGGACAAGGTTATACAGAGAACAGGGAGTGGAGAGCAGGACACAGAGGACAGACCTGAGGGAGAAGAGAGAGACAGAGTTGTGGACAAAGACAGAAGATAGAGCAGACAGAGGGACAAGGTAAGACAAAGTTGAGGGAATGGTGGGCAAGATACAAAGAACAGAGCGGAGAGACCAACAAGCAAGACACAAATGGAGAAGAGAAGAGGAGGAGAATAGGACACAGATAGAATAAAGGAGTATGTTGGAGGTTCGAGTCAGACTGAAGTATAAGGTGACATTAATTTTAAATATTTTGAAATGAATGGAGGCGTATTGTCCAGGCATAATATGTGTGGAACGTGTAGCGGTCAACCTGGTACCCCAACATAAAATATGTTATTTTTAATCTTTTAAACAAGTTGTATCATTTAGTATCATTGTCTATCATAAAATTGTATTGTTCAAGGATATGTGTGCTTGTGCAGTTAAAATATTGTGCAAAAGATTTGCATTCTATTAATTTTATTATTAAAGATGATTAATTCAGACATAACATAATAAAAATAATCTTTACATTTTATTAAACATGATTAACCCATCCCTGTTTCTCAATATGAACTGTGGTTTCTATATACACGTTGTGATAATACTGCGCATGCTCAAATAGTCAGTAGCAAAATTTATTTAAAAAAAAACCTTCCTCTTTTAGGGCCCTATTCCCAGATCAGTTTTTACGATGGATTGCGAGCGTATTTTTAGGTGCAGATTAATTGCGCATGCATAGTATCTTTTTTCACGCAAATTACGTAGTACATGTAAGTACTTTAGGCATGGACTTGTAAATCGCACTTAGGGACATACGTACAGAGGGGGAGTGGTTTTAATCCGGACGGTAGAAGTTACGTGAAAGTGGGTGGGGGGAAGCATTTAAATGGGCATTTGAGGGTGCAGTTAGATAAATATGGACGTACATAAGTAATATACGCGTGTAAGTACACACTGTGCTGCCGAGAGGGGGGGGGGGTACTAAATACCCGGGCCTAAACCTACCAGGGGACCTGGCCCGGGGCTGCACTGGT
>WWET01006659.1:6546-23193 GCA_011038615.1 Limnodynastes dumerilii
GGGTTGGACCGAATGTCGGACCGGACTCCGGGGAGTTTGTGTGTGGCGTCCAGGGCTCACCAGTTGCCAAAGGCATAGCAGGGGTAGGAAGGTTGGTCCCCACACACCGGAAGTCACTGCTTTTTTTAAAATCAGCACTTTTAAATCATAACTCAGTATGGCAAAGTATAGCAAGGCTGTAGGGTAAGCATGGAGTGCTGTATTTGACAGTGCCTTTTGAGCTATCCACTACCCTTGCATGGATGAACATCTAATATCCATACAATACCTCCAAATGTGTAAGAATAAAATGGAGGCAGTTTGGAAGTCTAGAACTACTGTATATTGTAATACCAAATCACACCTAATTGTAAACACATACTGCCCCCTCTGTCCCTCTCCACCTGGACAAAAGTTAGTCAGTTTAGTTAACCTTTAAATGTTGCAGGTATTGCATATATTTGCAAATGTGTATAAATTATATTTTTGCATATTTTAAAGATAGAATGGCAGGACAACTAATGGTTAGTAAGCAATGTGCTGGTACATTTTTTTATATGTATATACATTATAATAAAATATTAAAGTTTTGTATATAGTATAGGGTTTAATAAAGTTGAAACACTTGTCTACTGTTACACTCTGCAGGTTCATCTTAGCAGAGTATGTGTAGTTTCTATGGGCCTGATCCAGACTTATGCTGGCTGGCGTTTAGATGCCAGCCAGCAGCGTAAGATCAGCTTAAAAGCCAATCTGCGCATGTGCCGGGCACATGTTGCCCGGCGTTACTACAGAAACCACCACGGCATCCTCTGACGTCATGTCGTGCCCGAGGTTATAAGTGAGGCCCCTGGCACGACTCATGTCATTCACCGGAGAAACGCTGCAAGAAGAGGAGGATGTCGCCATCGGAAGAAAGAATAGTCCCAGCAGCCGTCCAGATGAGCGTCGCCGGGCAACTTAGATGCCCACAGAACAGTGAGTATAAAAAATATTTTTACAATGCTATTTAAAATGTTTAAAAAAAAAGAGAAGAAGAACAGTTCAGGTAAGAATTTAGCTCTATCTCTGCATACTAATTAAAAAAATACAATAATTAATAGCATTGCTGAGATGAAGGGGGGGAGGCAACACAGGAGAGAGATGAACATGGGAAGAAAATATGAAGGGGATAATGAAATAAAGAGAAATGGGTGGGTGGGGCTGATGAAGAGGAGTGGAAAATGCTGAAGTGTATAAAAAAATTATAAAGGGCAGGGGTGATGAAAATACTCTCCCTTACGCCGGCTGGGACTTTTTCTGTCGCGGAATGGAGAGGACCACAGCGGGCCTTACTAGCCCATGTGCCCTCATTAGGGTCATTGGGCTGGATCCAGACCTAGTTAAGTGCTTGAACTTAGTTACTTCTGGGCTAAATGTTGTTGATTGCAGGGGAGTCATATTTCATCTGTTGCAAACAGTATTAGAGTTGAGAGGTGATGTTTCCTAGCTCAAGTCTAAATAACAGTGTGATGGTAACGCTGGTCAGTATCTGTGTGCAGTAAGCAATTCAAAGATATATCCCTGCATGCAAAGAATACAATAACTTGACTCCCCCTGAAATCAACATGGTTTAGCCCAGGAGTAACTAAGTTCAAGCACTTAATTAAGTCTGGATGCGGCCCATTTTCTCCAGGATTTCAACAGCGTCAGGGTCTGGCTGTCACCTCCAATGTCCAACACCAAATTGCACTTAAAATTGCCACCAGGGGCAAAGGTTTCAGCACTTATCTCAATGACGACTGATGTGCTATGAGGTGGCCAGAAAGCTGGATTATGGTGAGATTCGCGTAAATAGTTACTCTTAGAATTTTTTTTACAGTAGCTATCGAACTCTTGGCTGAACACCTTAAAGACCAGATGGTAATATTAATGTGCAACAACCTTAGCATCTTTCAAACAATCAAGAGGTAGAGTGGTTATTCGCCCTCAGTAGTACGAATACTTAGCCATCTGGTGTTACACTGTCTTCAATTTAAAATCCAGTTCAAGGCTCAATGACAATGGGTTAGTGGATGTTCTCATGCGCTTTGACTGGCCCAACTTCCACCATTAGGCCTGGATGGTGCGCTAATTGGCTCCCTTTGTCACACTTATATTTGGCAGGTAGTGTCACAGTAATTGAAAAATTTGGGTAGTAATTCCCTGAATCCAGTCACCTTGAGGTGTTATAAAGCTGTGTGGGTGGTATGTCATCGGTAGGTAGTGAGAATTCTGGCTTACACCAATATATGGTTGGTTGGTATGCCTAAGGTAAGTCTGAGGCATACATTGTCCAGTGTGTTGGCAGTGCTTTTCCTAAAGATCCAAGGCTTACCTGATATCAGGAAAGATTTTTTGATCTCATGAGCTTTATGTGGCTAGGCTAAGTTACAACCAAATCCCGCACATACAAGACGCCCCATCACAATACCTATTCTAATTAAATTGATATCCTGTTATCCATCACAAATTCCCCCTATGAGGTGACTTTTTTTCAAATGGTCTTTTAGGGGGGGTCTTTAGAGTAAATGAGCTCATGGCTACCTCAAAATCCTCCCCATCATCTAGTATGCTTCTTAGCAATGTTTACCTGTTACCTGACTTGCTTCACTGTAAAATTCCCTCCAGTAAAATGGACCAAATGGGCCGTGGTAGCTGGGTCACATTACCCAAACTTCCCAACATGGTCACCTGTCCGGGTTTCCTTGGCCTCTAACTACATGGCAATGAGGAATAGTAAGTGCCAAGTATAGTTAGCTCACGCCGACGGTGCACCTTTAACCCAATTTCAATTTTGAGATATATTTCAGAGATGCCTAGCCAGGATTGCACTCAAGGCTCTTTGAAAGTAAGAGCAAAAAAAGATGCAAGTATAGATCTCAGCAAAATCATGAACTGCAAGGGAAGGCAAATCTAAACTGTCAGAACATTAAAGTTAAATTAAATTAAAGTTTAGAGGTAACGTTTTCTAGATCAATACTAATTTACAGGTTAAACATAACCTTATGCTTTATTTGTGTTTCATGTGATAGAAAAATATTTGTGCTGCATGCAAAATACTTAAAATGTAAAACATGGGGGCGTGGTTTGGCTGCGTTCGGGAGTAGACGCTGGTCTGCAGGGCTCTGGACCAAGAAGCACAAAAAGCCCGGTTATTCTGCCCAAAAGGGTCCCTGAAGGCTTCACAAGTGGGGTACTGTACCCCCGCTACTACCTCATCCGCTTGCCGCCTTGACGGTTCGCCCCGGAGTTCCAGATCAGCGCCGTTTAAAAGCTGCGGCCTTCCCGCGTGAGGAGCCGTGGCTGGCTTCCTCTTTGCTGCCCTTACCCTTGGGAGTGATCACGGGGACGGAGGAGACGCGGCACTGCAGACAGGATCCCATCGGAAGCCGCGGGTGTCAGTAGGATCCTCTGGGCTGCGGTGCCTGGCTGCTGGCCGTCTGTGGGGTCGCATGTGTGGAGGTCTGTGCAGTGGGAGACAGTCTGCAGTGGGTAACGCCATCTTGCTTAGCGTGACGGCGGCGCGCGGAGAGTAGCTCCGGACCCAAGGAGTCACCCAATGTTATGCTCTATTTGTGTTTCATGTGAAAGAAAAATATTTGTGCTGCATGCAAAATACTTAAAATGTAAAACAAGACATTTGATTTATACATTTAAAAATATTCAGGGGAGAGACAGTAGAACAGTGAAATATTAAAATTATGTATGAAAAAAAGAATGAAAAAGAAGTGGAAAAATATTGAAGCACAAACAAAAGGAGCATAAAGGCAGTCTAATATGCCTACAATTCTGTATAACTGCCATTAGGTGCCCATGTTTAATTTTTTAAATACTATTCAAGGGGGATGTATCCAAAACAAGAGAAAAGTGTCATATAATCTGAATAAAGTATAAATTCTAATTTGCAATTATGTGTAAAGGAAATCTAACACTGTCAGTCTCTGGCCTTCTTTCAGACCAATATTTGTCCCTCAAATACCTATAATAATGTAAACATAAATAAAATTTATTTGCACCCCGCACTGCAGCATTGGTTTTTTAGGGCAACTTACCCTTGCTTTCAAAGGGCTGGATCCAGACTTAAGTAAGTACTTAAAATTAGTTACTTCTGTGTTAAACCATGTTGATTGCAGGGGGAGTCAAGTTATTTGTATTCTTTGCATGCAGGGATATATCTTTGAATTGCTTACTGCACACAGATACTGACCAGCTTTACTATTACATGGTTATTTAGACTTGTGATAGGAAACATCACCTCTCAACTCTAATACTGTTTGCAACAGGTGAAATATGACTCCCCTGCAATCAACATGGTTTAGCCCAGAAGTAACTAATTTCAAGCACTTACTTAAGCCTGGATCCAGTCCAAAGTCTGGATCAGCCCCTCTATCTTTTACTTTACTCCCCTGCTTCACCTATACTTTCAACCTGAGAAACGTTAAACTTTTATAAATCATTGTGATTTACACAAAGTCGTTGTTATTTACACATGGCAAATTTAGGGCCTGTTCTATTCCCCGTGATGTTGGATTTGGGTGTGCTAGGTTAGCTCATTTGCATAACTAACAATGGGCCAGATCCAGACCTAAGTGCAGTATAAGTACGATCTCGTAGCGTATTTACGTGATCGTAAGTACTATGCACTCCCCCAGGCAATCTCCTCGGTGGCACGTTATTTACTTGATTTACGAGTACCAAACCCTACCTTAACTCTCCCTTGTGTAAGTATGGTCGTACGTAGTGGGTTGTCATTCATAACAGCCTAACCCCGCCCATACTGTACAATTTAAATGCCTCCCTCCGCCTACAATGCGTATTTCTGGCAGTCGTAAGGATGACCCGCTCTTTTGGACATATTTACGTGGGAAGTATGTACGAGCAGAGTTACGATGCTTAACATCTGCCACGTGCATGCGTCATACATACAAAAAGTCGAAGTTACGCAAGCGGCTAGCGTAAATACGCTTTCTTACTGAACTCAGCATCTGACCCAATGTGCCCAAACTCTTTGCTATTCAATCGCTCAACATCGCAGTGATGTTGGGACTAAAATCGCGTATTTTAATTTTACAATACATGTACATAAAAAAAAAATGTGCTAAAAAAAATTCTAAACTTAAAAAAAATTGTAAATACCCCCTTGTATTAGTGCACTACAGGACCACCGGAAGCCCAGGTTTCCATTAAATGCTTGGGAATGCAGGTACTACCAGTACTCCAATGCCCATGGCTGCCAGAGCACATTGACATGTGGGAAACTACAACACATGCAACCTCTATTTATATGTTTCTAAGGGAACTTTATTCATTTTATTTGATTTTTTTTAACTAGTTATATTAACATTGCGCTCAATAGGACATAGTGGAGAATAGATTCAGGCCCATAGATTCTAACATAATTAGTTCTTCTATATTTTTTATAGCTTTCTTTTTACCAGTGAATTTTACCAATGAATACGGAGAGAAGGAGATGAAAATAGAGCTACACTGTACTTCCACTTGCCTTTAAATTGTGCCATGCTATCATCTTTCAGAATCAGATTAGGATGTTTTTTTCTAAGTAAACTTTATCTTTTGAAATCATGTTGAAAAAAAAACCCATTTCCTTCTGGCAATATAAATTGTAGCACTGAGTTATATTAAACACTGCTTAAATTTGACTTCTAAAATGGACTGTTGCGTTAAGCCAACATGTGTTTATTTAGGTATAGTCTGTACCCTGTTTTTAAGTTATAGTTTTACTGTTCCAGTTAAAGTCCGCAACCCTGACCATCAAATTAAAAAACTTAGTGAAATACTCCAACAGTTCCGTGACAACCTGACTGGTGTGGTAAGTAAAGCTCCTGATTTCTAGCTAGTTGTGCTTTGCAGTACATTGTAAACAAAATATTTCAATTGAAGAGTAAAGTAACAATTAAAAATATGATTATAAAATTTTAAGTAACAGATATTTTTTTTTTCATTATTAGAACTACAAACATTACTTGTGCACTCCTCAGATATCTCCGGTAATGTACATTTATTTGCATTATTAATAAACAAGTTTTATGTGTAAAGCTTTCCTGATATAAATATATTGAACTATATCTTGGGATAAGTTAATACGGTTACCAATATATTAAACTTTAGATTGATTCCTGCATTTATTTATTGAATAAACAAGCAAGCACAGTGTGTGTAATTTAACACAGAGAACTTTCTAGATATGTGTTAATCACTGAGTTATGTGTTTGTTAATGTACACAAATTTGATTCATTTTTAACTGTTTGACTTTTATTTTTTTCTCAATTTGCAACACAAACTTTAACAATTTACATTATACACAAATAATTAACAATATTATAAAATTAGAGATGCAAAAGAAAGAAGAAAGGAGCTTAAAGATATTCTCATATGCCTTCATTATTATGAATGAAATTTTGTAATACTGTCATTAAGTACCAAGGTTTAATAATAATTTATAACATAATTTAATTGTAAATGCTATTCAAGGGGGATGTATACAAAGCAACAGAAACTTGTCATATAACTTGAATAAAGTATATATTTTTATTTGCAAGTACATGTAAAGGAAACCTAACGCTGTCAGTCTCAGGTCCCCAAAATACCACTGATAATGTATACATTAAGCATATATGTTTCCTTGGAGGTAGTTATGCAAAACCAGTGCTTTTTTTGTCATAGAACGCACCAGCGTTCCAGCACCTTTTTTCGACTGATTTTTCAAGTTTTAAAACTTTTAAAAGTTTCGGCTACAAAATCTTTAAAACGGTGTATGCGGCTGCTTGTGTGTCAAGTGTGCATGTGTACTTTGTTCGCTCTGGTTGTGATGGCACTGCTCGGCTTGTGGTGCTGCTCAGCTTGTGATTGGTTGTGTGGTCGCACGTGAGTTGATGTGAGTTCCGGCACCTTTTTTTTTTTACAAAAAAAGCACTGTACAAAACTATATTCATTTAATATAAACATCCTTTTGTTTGCTCTAAAAAGTAATACTGGCATTGTGGTATATTTTTTAACAGGATTTTATATAGCGATATCAGATTACATAGCGCTTTCAGTCCCTGTCCCATTGGAGCTACATACTAAGGTCCCTAACACATACATACAAGCTCCACACAGATAAGGCCTATTCCGGGAATTGAACTTATGACCTCAGCGCAGTGAGACACAAGTGCTTCCCATATGGATATGGATATTAATTGCAAAAATCAACATCAAGTTGTATCTGAAAACACAATGTGAACTTTTAAAATAATCAAATGATTAAACCATTGCATAAGAACATAATTGTTGTACCAGACAAACCAACAACAGTAATATTCAAAACAGTTGTATTATTAAGCTGACAATTACAAAATGATGAATTTAATGTACTTAAAAGCAGACCAAACTGAATCCACCATATGTATACACTGTAGGTAGATGCTGTTAATTGTTTTAACTGTATATTCAATATAGAATTGTTATGTTTAGTGTAAATCTCTCTGCTATAATTACTGTTTAGTTCCATATTAATACTGTTTTGTTTGCAGTTTTTTATACCTCTAAATAATGGATTGTAAGTGCGTAACTCAGGTGATTGACTAAAAGATATAGCAACTAGTGAAACTTTATTAATAAAATTGAAACAGCAAGTTTTCTGAGTCAAATTTCCCAGGAGTCCAGCAATCCAGTGTTTAAATGCTAAGTCCAAAGAGGAGAAATAGTCATTGGAACAGATCCAGAACTGATAGCGATAGATGTCTTATGTATGTTATGTGAACAGTGCTAATAGATGTTGCGTTCTGTGCAATTTTTAACTATTATCAAAACCACCTCATCTGTCTAAAAACCTTATAAAATCATCCTAAATTAAATCATGTATTGTAAACTAAATGCTCAGTTACGTCTTTTACTTTAAACCAAAAAAAGTCATATGCCAAGTAAGCACTAGTTTGGAAAAAGAAGAAACCCAAAAACATATATATTTTCAGCATATAAATTCATAATGAATACTAAAGCAGAGCATTATGAAATGGCATTTAAAATGGTCACAATGCTTATTGTATATGAGGATAATAAAATGATACAAAGAAAGATAAATATCATACAATTTTCTTAATGTAAACCCTAAAAAAAACCCCAGAAGACATTCACAAAGTCTTCATGTAATCTTCTTCCTATCAAATATTCTTTGTAAAGGGCTAGAGCCTGATGAAACTTAGCAGCAAAGTAATTTAAATGTATTACAAGATTGCAAGGGGATAGATGGGGCCTTATGTAAAAAGCTTTTCACTTTTAGTCAGCTATATACAAAGACATACAATGCTTTACCTCTGCAAGTAAAGAAAGGGTAGCTGTGCCATATATACTGCGGTTGCAGTCTCCGGTCCGATGTCCAGCTTTGCGAAATAGAGACAGACGAAAACTACTCTTCGGCTGTCTCTATTTTATTTAATGAATGGGTGAGCGTGCTGATCGGCATACTCGCCCATTCATTTTTGCAGACCCAGCGGAAGATAGCTATGAAGAGGTGAGTAACCTCTCTGGGGCATTTTAGTATTGGGGGGGTTAGGGTAAGGCACTTAGGAAGGGAGGGTTAGGGTTAGGACCATAGAAGGGAAGTGTTAGGGTCAGGCTGTTGTGAGGGGGGGACCCACACCCCAATGTATGTTTCTTATTTATTTTACATCTTGTCATTCTCCATTTTTAATGCTAACTGAATATTGCATCTGGTAGAAGATCTTTCTGTTCAATAATTTTATATTTGTGTCAACATCCAATTTCTTCATATAGAGATTTTTCTGAGAAAATTGTGTGCACAGTAATAAATATTGTAATATAGAATGCTGTACTGTGTATTTTGCGGTTACATTTGGTGGTTAGAATGGCTTCATTTAGACACTGATAAAACCGACAGCTTAATTGAGGCTTGTATCAGTGTCTAATACGTATTTTTCATTTTTCCATTCCCATTTTAGACACACTGGCTTTCGACATGCTGTAGTGGGCCACGGAGAAGAGCTGTGGTAGCCTGGGGAAGGTTAGGAATATATGGAAGGTTAGGGTTAGGCTCAGATAAAGGAAAGTTAGGCTGCAGGAGATAGAGGGTTAAAGTTGGTTGATAGAAGGGGAGACAGAGTCAGATTTAATAATCTATGGGAATGGAAAGATGGAGATATTGCCCATAGCAACAAATCAAATTCTAGCTGACATTTTCTATTATGTAACAGAAAAGTAAAAGCTAGAAACTGATTGGTTGCTATGGGCAACAACTCCAGTTTTCCTTTCTTACAGCTTAGTAAATCTAGTTCTTAGGGTTTGGCTTCGGGAGATGGAAGGTTAAGGTTAGTTTTAGAAAAAGGGAAGGTTAGGGTTAGGCTGTGGGAAATAGAGGGTTACGGTTAGGTTGATAAAAGAGGGTTAGGCTGCAGGAGATGGAGAGTTAGGGTTAGCTTCAGAAAAGGGAAGGTTAGGGTAAGGGTGATAGAAGGGGATCATTAGGGTAAGCATTAGGTAAAGGGTAAGTGATAGGGGAAAATATGTCCTGTTAGCACTGGAGCATTCGATTCTTTATCAGTCAGAGTCCTCGCTCTTTCTTCTCGTAGTGTCAAAATATCCCTGTTGTTGCTGTCTTCGTGTTGGAACTGGTCCTATCCAAATGAGTTGTTCTGCATGTTACATCTTCCTTCATGTTATGTTTTATTGGCTTTTAATACTTTACTGTCTTCTGTTAATGACTGTATACTCCCCCTCACTGCATACCCTCTTGTCCCCCTCTGCTACCCTTTTACCCTGTCCCCACCTGGTAGCTCCCTCTCAACTGCGTTCCATACCCCCCTCCCAGATCTGCCAAGCTAAACACCTTACATTTTGCCTTGTTGTCTTTGCTTGCTTTACTTTATTGTATTTTTGTGATATTTTTGTATTTATACTGTATTTTATTATGTACTATGCTGTCCATCCCTACCTTGTATGTCTATATTGTATTTTTTTGTTGTATTCTGTACGGCACTGCAGAAGACACCTTGTGGCGCCTTATAAATAAACAATAATAATAATGCTAAGTAAAATTATATCCATGGATATATAAAAGGTCTTTTACTTAACAGGAAAATGAAAAGAAATGCAAAAAAACCTTCATGGTGATCTTTAAAAATGAAATGAATAAACTACATATTAAGCATAATGAACATGCTGAAAATTTCATCAAGGATATAAAAGATAATATAATTATTTTGATGGAACATTGTAAAAATCTCAAGGTAAGTTGTGTTCCAAGCACATTCACATTTCAAATTAAGTACATTTAAACAACAATTTTAAAATGTATATTAGTGAAATCAGTTAACATGTCAACAACTGACATATCTGGTTTGAATAGAATGTAACATTATATGTGAATGTTTTTCATTTAAACAGATTGGGCCTGATCCAGAGTTACGATGTTGCGCTGAGCGTACTGACGCTCAGAGTAACATCTATGCACTCCTCCCAACACTCCCCCTGTCCCGGTGTAATTACACTCTGTTACGCCGGCTGAAGGCTACCCTAACTTCAGCTGGCGTAACAGAGTGTAATTACGCCCGGACCTACCTTCCCTAACTGCAGCGTAGTTACGACGTCCATAACTTAGGAATGCCACTTCATCCGTAACTATGCTGCAGTTACGGACGCCTGATCCACCCTAACTACGCCGAAAGCTGTCAGTTACTGGTACAGTATTTGTAAAAAGCGCTAAACCCTCATAGACTGAGTGCTGAGTATTCTATAAACTGCCACCTGCTGCCAGCCTAAATTTGTCCTCTGTAGGTGCATACTGGGCAAATGCCATGAGCAGGGCCGCTGTCAGAAAATACAGGGCCTGGGACACAATTGCAGGGCGCTGACCCCCATGTGACGTTGTTGGTGACATCATATAGGATCTGGCACACGGACCCGATTTAACAGGGGCCCGGTTCTTCCCTGTACATTGGTCCGCTAGTCAGTGGCCCCCATCAGCTTCGGGCTCAGCTGTCCCCCACTGATGATTGCCCTGGCCATGAGTCACCCTCTCCTTCAGGCCCCAGAGCTAGTCAGTCTGAAATGTCATTTTAAATGTACAGAAATGCAAAATTGAGCTGATTAGCGAGGGGAAATTTTCATGTGAAAATTCACATAAAATATGATGGTTTTAACTTACTTATTGAAATAAGGAGACAACAGGACTACATTCATTTCAAGTTTCATATGAATAAATTATATGATAGATAAATCCTGTAGTAAATCAATCCATCATCTGCAAAAATCAAAGCACCATGTATAAAACACAAGTATTTAAAATAAATAAAACAATGAGAGAAAAGCAGATAGCTTTTCATTTTAAGCACTGATTGTCCTATAACACTTCTATATGTAAGAACTAGTGTTTAGCTCAAAAGATAGGTGAGGAAATAAAATAAAATATGTTTACATATAAACCTTAATGCATCTCATAGCATTATCTTCACTCTTGATTTGTTCCGTTCTTAAAACAAACCCTGTCAAATCAGAATGCATTAGAGTTCTAAGACCATAAGAGTTGTCCTAAAATATCAATGCAATTAAAAAATTATGTTTTTTTTGTTTTGTTTTTAGAACTTTAACAAAACTGAACAGGAATGCATTGATGAGAATACAGCATGCATGAAATTAGACTCTTTCTTAAAAATGTTCATTGAATATTTACGTTTGCTGAGACTAAATAAATATTGTCATCATCCTTATTAAGATCATCTGATTATGAGAAGACATACCAAAATACTTTTGAAAAACAATACAGCTATTTACAAAAGAATGTATATATAATCCAAATGCAAATTACAGAGCCCTTTTGTGGAAGATTGCATCCTTCTGCAAAAAATAAAGCAATTTGTATCCGACCTCTAACCATCCTGTTGAAACGACATTTGAAGTGTGTGTGTTCACACAGCCACACATAGCATCTAATCCTGGTCACCAGGACAGTTGAAATCATTTTTAAACCTGATAAATAATCAGGTGACCGATAACCTGACCAATTAACAATTTGTACACTCCTGTAATGGTTTTATCCAATTCTCCAGATTCTTATGCCCTGTAGCACTGCCTTTGTGTGTGAGTGACAGGCAGTGTGGTGAAGATTGGAAGAGGGTAAACAGTAATAGAATACTTTCAGCAGATGTAGTTTGGAGGTCTGCTGTAAAACTGGACAAGGATCATGGATTGAGTTTTGCATCTGCGAATTTGGGGCCGGATTCAGACTTAAGAAGGAGCTTGGAATTAGTTACTCCTGGGCTAAACAATGTTGATTGCAGGGGAGTCATATTTCATCTGTTGCAAACAGTCAGATATGAACTGTTTACCAATACATCTATAGTTAGCTTGGGAGTTTAGTGGGTATTCAGTCATTTAATTTAGTTATAAATACATATATAAATATAAGTATAATATAGCAAATACTTTTTTTTTTATATGATATTTTTACTGGTGTTTCAATATCAATTGTTAAATCAATAATATTATATTTAATTACTTAAACACATTAAAGTGTGAATATGTGTATAAAGATTGTGAAAGGTCTTGTGTGGGTACAAGGAGTGATAAAGCTTGCCATGCTCATAAACAAAATAACAAAGAAAAACAAGACACTACAGCACTAATTAAATCCTATAAATCATACAAATAAATACATATACCAATGCCCCATAACAGATTAAAAACATCTTTAATAAAAATGTTTAATAATACAATCCATCTGAATAAAATACTGAAAGGCAGACCACTACTCCAAATATCTAAAAGTCCATATCACACCTTATATTACCTATGTTCCATAAATCTATCTTAGAACACATTAGAACACACCTATATTTTGTAACGGTTCCTCTTGACAATGTATCCAGATGAATAGTCTGTAATGATCTCTGTTTAAATGCTGGTATAGTTGCAAGTTAACCAGACGCACTGGTCAGTGCTGTCGGCTTGTGGTAAGATGAGCCTTAGCCGGACCAATTTCCCCTACACTCCAGGGGCCAGATTTACTAAGCTGTGGGTTTTTAAAAGAGGAGATGTTCATCAGATTCTAGCTCTCACTTTCCTATTACATTCTAAAGAATGTCAGCTAGAATCTGATTGGTTGCTATGGGCAACATATCCACTTATCCAAACCCGCAGCTTAGTAAATCTGGCCCTAGGTGTACAGAATGCTGCAAGAATATAGGCAGGGTGCGTGCCTTGCAAAGCATCATGTGAATTTCACAACACCAGAGACAGTCTATGCCTGATGTATCTATTAGTAAGGATTGCAAAGCACCATTCAGGTTTTCCCATTCACATTTACCAGTGGGATTTCATGTTAATAATAACATTTAACGCACAACATTCACTTTCAGCACTGTGTAATGATCAATGAGCCAGGAAGCGCTCTCTCTGCTCGAAATACATTCCACATGTGGAGGTAAATAAATGAAAACTGTGTCTCTCAAAGGGGTAGATCCAGACCTACGGGCTTGTTACGTTAGCATAAATATTCTATGCACCCCCCTCGCTCGTATGTACTTTGCCCATTTTACAACTTTCTTCTGTTAATTTTAATTTTAAGCTGCTTCTTATAATAATGTATCATTTTTAAGTGGTGCTTTAGTTATTCCACTACAGGAAAATATTTGTTTCTACCTAGACAATAATGAAATTTCTATGGTCTTGGAAAAAGAATACAATGAGCTTATACCCCCGCATGCATCTACAGCTAAGTATTTAATTTCTGGAGTGACTAGACAGTTATAAATAAGTTATAAAAGAGATCAGAACTGATATAAGGCACCCTATTCATCAAGTGCACCAGCAAAAGACAAAGATTTATTGCAGCGCTGGTAGAGACAGATATGAACTGTTTACCAATACATCTATAGTTAGCTTGGGAGTTTAGTGGGTATTCAGTCATTTAATTTAGTTATAAATACATATATAAATATAAGTATAATATAGCAAATACTTTTTTTTATATGATATTTTTACTGGTGTTTCAATATCAATTGTTAAATCAATAATATTATATTTAATTACTTAAACACATTAAAGTGTGAATATGTGTATAAAGATTGTGAAAGGTCTTGTGTGGGTACAAGGAGTGATAAAGCTTGCCATGCTCATAAACAAAATAACAAAGAAAAACAAAACACTACAGCACTAATTAAATCCTATAAATCATACAAATAAATACATATACCGATGCCCCATAACAGATTAAAAACATCTTTAATAAAAATGTTTAATAATACAATCCATCTGAATAAAATACTGAAAGGCAGACCACTACTCCAAATATCTAAAAGTCCATATCACACCTTATATTACCTATGTTCCATAAATCTATCTTAGAACACATTGGAACACACCTATATTTTGTAACGGTTCCTCTTGACAATGTATCCAGATGAATCGTCCATAATGATCTCTGTTTAAATGCCGGTATAGTTGCAAGTTAACCAGACGCACTGGTCAGTGCTGTCGGCTTGTGGCTGGAGTAAGATGAGCCTTAGCCGGACCAATTTCCCCTACACTCCAGGGGCCAGATTTACTAAGCTGTGTGTTTTTAAAAGTGGAGATGTTCCCTATAGCAACCAATCAAATTCTAGCTCTCACTTTCCTATTAAATACTCAAAAATGTCAGCTAGAATCTGATTGGTTGCTATGGGCAACATCTCCACTTTTCCAAACCTGCAGCTTAGTAAATCTGGCCCCAGGGCTGAAAACTTATATAGAGCCTGATTACATCCAAGGAATCTTTTTAAGTAGGACCCAAGAGCAGACGATGATGATTTTAGGCAAAGTGTATCAATATGATGGTATATGGGCCCAAAAAATATACAAAATAGGTGGCAATAAAAAAGTGGTCACAGTATCTCATACCCAAAAACACCTGACACATTTCATGGGCCAGCTTCTGATTAATCTGGATACATTTGATATTTGGAGTAGTAGTCTGTCTTTGAGTATTTGATTCAGATGGATTGTATTAATATACATTTCTATTAAAGATTTGTAAATGTGTTACGGAGCATTTGTATGTTTTTATACGTATGAATTGAAGGATCTCATTAGCACTGTAGTTTATTTTTCTTTATATTACAAGGAGTTTCCCAGGTTCCTCCGGGTTATTTTATTCACATTCCACAAGAAGACCGCGAGAAGACTTGGGTGGAGGTACTGCGTTATACTATTTATTTTGATAGCACACACTTACCTTCTAGATTTATGGAAACTACAGAGAATAGGACGTTACACAGAGATAAGCAGCTTATGTATAACATATTACATTTGTAAATTAGACTGTACTGTGGATGGGCATGTGGGGGGGGGTCGTCAATATTAAACCTAGTGCCTAGAGTTGCAATAAACTTAATGGGTGTTGTATGTTGTGTAACCCTCCAGCGCTGATAAGCATTACTCTGGATTAATAAGTGTGGAGCGACTAGGGACAGGGAGCAGGGAATAAGGGTGGAAGCTGGGACAACTTAAGGAATTCATTTTTTTACTATATTTTTTAATGACTTTGACAATGATACAGCTGACATTGGGATCACAAAGACAGAATGTAATGAAATGTTTATTATAAAACAAAACTTTTAAGGAATGAATCAAAAGGAAAGTAAACTAATAAACAGTATCATACTTCATAGCAGTTATAAAATATAAAAAATAAACATAAAAAACACCTGAATATACTCATGTATAGGTGGACCAGGCAAACATAGGTGGACCAGGCAAACGAAAGAATATGGGCAGCTGCTTAACCCTACAAACACTAACTACCTTAACATCCGTTGTGTTATATTGGAAGTATTTTTTAATACAATACTGTTCTCTATGAGGATACTAAAAATCCAGATCTAGAAATCTGCCCCCCATTTCTATGCATTCTTATTGGTCTGAGGTTGCTATGCATTCTGCACATGTGTTATCTGACCAGATTGCATTGTGACCCATACAAACATAAAAGGAATAACACTTGTGACCTCTTTCCACATAAGATCTGAGTGATGATCACATTGGGTGTTCCTTTTAGTACAAATGACAGTACAGGTGGTCCCTATTGATGCGTATCTATCACGACTTCTATTTATGCTATATTTCAAATGCACAAATGTGTGGATTGTGATTGCAGAGTTCTCTGTTTATCGCTTACTCAGGTTTCTGATCACAGGATCTGATCATTTCTCAATACATACCAATGGGGCTGACTCAGAGCTGCTCTGAAACCTTTTTTTAGGTGCAAGTGTAGACCTGGGCAATACCATATTCAATTAAAAGGGTAAAATTGTATTTCATAGATTAAACAAAGCTATGCAGTATTTTAGTTCTATATGCAAAAATAAAGTATTATACCTGCATCCAAAAGAAATAAAATTAATTAGCACCCCTTACTTTGCAAAATAGTTTAGCCGAGCTGTACACTTTCACCTGTTTTGCCCTTACTCCCAAACTCTGAATCAGCCCTAATGTGTGTACTTGACCTACTGTATGTTACAAGCAGTCTGCCAAAAGGGTTTGCCACAACAAAAAAAATAGAAAAAATATTTACATTTATATACATAATACGTCTTCTTTTTGTAAAATCTATGATTGTTTGGGCTTACCAGCTCAAAATATTTGGAGAAACTATTCAA
>WWET01006660.1:9201-21572 GCA_011038615.1 Limnodynastes dumerilii
GCCTGCTACTCTCCAACCTTACCCCAGACATAAGAGCGATCCACTGGATTTATTCTGCGCCTAAAAGAAAACGCTACTATGCAGCCTATATAATATAATAATAACATAATAATAATATAATAATAATATAATCATGTAATAATATAATAATAATATAATATAATAATAATAGTATTAGAGATGAGAGGTGATAAATAACAGTGTGATAGTAACGCTGGTCAGTATCTGTGTAATAATATAATAATAATATGATAGTATTAGAGATGAGAGGTGATGTCTCCTAGTACAAGTCTAAATAACAGTGTAATAGTAACACTGATCAGTATCTGTGTAATAATATAACAGTATTAGAGATGAGAGGTGATGTCTACTAGTACAAGCCTAAATAAAAGTGTAATAGTAACGTAGGTTGGTATCTGTGTGATAATATAATAATATAAAATAATATATTATATATACCGTAATATAATAAAATTATAATAATATAAATAAAGGTTTCTGACCCACGGTAGAGAGAATGTAAAGGTACGGATTATTTACTGAACTGAGCCTTTCCCACGCCCCCTGGGGTTGTTCACGTGAAGGAGGGGATACTACACGCTAGGTCAGGGAAGGTTACTCACCACTATCCAGTTACCAGGGCCTAGCACTCTATCCAGTTACCAGGGCCTAGCACTCTATCCAGTTACCAGGGCCTAGCACTCTATCCAGTTACCAGGTTCTAGCACCCTCTAATATGAGAATTAGTTAAAAACAAAGAAAACCTAGCACTTATTAAGGCTGCAGGGTGGTAATAGATGTGGGGATTCTACCTACCCCACTAAATATACTGTCGTAAATCAAAAAATTCTAAAACCCACCTGAGCTCTATCAATATATATTGTAAATAAAGATCATAAAAAACTATACCAATAGAAAACCCCCCTGCGTTCCAGAAGCAACATTTCAGATCGTGGTGATGTAAAGCTTTCCCTGCAGAGATGGTCAGGACATCTACTCCCAGGGGAAATGATCGTGATCAGCTCTGGCTCGTGAGGGTTCTTTTTCAAAGAGGAGCTTTGAACAGAGACCTCTGCGGTCTGGTACGCGGGGGGGTTCTTTTGGTATGCTGCTGTGGTTTCTATTTGAGAGCACTTGCACTTTGTGATAATGATGGGTGCTCTGTTAAACATTTTTGTGAAACATATCACACTATGTTTTTCTCTCCTTTTGTTTTTCATGTTTGAGTGATCTAAGAAGAACGCTAGGAGGATTACTCAATTACTGTATAATAAGCTGCCTGCACCTGCTTATCTTATCTATTTATTTTAGCATTTTTCTATTTTATTTTATTGCATTTTTGCCTAATAATTATTGTGCATGGATATTTGGTTTTTATAGTTTTTTATGATCTTTATTTACAATATATATTGATAGAGCGCAGGTGGGTTTTAGAATTTTTTGTTTTATGACTAATATGAGAATGACACAATTCATGAAAGCCATATGAGTTCATCGGAATTTCCCAACTAAATGTTTGTATTGGTTTAGCAGAAAGGTCTGCTGCACCCTGAGATGGTCACATGGTCTCCTTGCTCATCTTTATGCTAAAGTGCTCTCAGTGTCATAGGGTGTGTGGAGTATGAATGAAAAATTCTGTTTTCCTCTGTAGGAAACGAGGCCATTCAATTGCTTTTAAAGTGTTAATAATAAATAATTTATGTTATTGTATTTGCGTTTGTCTTTCAGCTGTGGTGTGCTCAGTAATGACGTTTTCCTTGTAGCTGAATTAGTGATTGATTATTCCTAGGAGCACTGCAAAATCTCTGTGATTTATAAAGGATCGTAAATGATTCCTATAAATATGCCCTGAAAACTTTTCATATATATTTAACATTTTACAAAAACATTGTTATTCATATAAAAATCACTTTTTATGTTTGCAAACTTTTTTTTGAGTTGACTTAAGGAGATGTTAGTACAGATTCCACATTGTAATTGACAGATAAGCGCCAGCTAATGCCGACAGGTAAGATCCTTTTCACAGCCTACCCTAACTCTCCACTCTCTGCACCCTAAAGCTAACCCTCCACTCTCTGCAACCTAACCCTTACCTTCCCCTCTCTGCAAGCTAGCCCTAACTTTTCCCTCTCCGTTGCCTTACTCCTAATCTTCCCTTCCCCGCAACCTAGACTTAACCTTCCCCTTTCTTCCCCTAATCATTGCATCTCCGCAGCCTAACCCTAACCTTCCCCTCAATGCAGCCCAATTTTAACCATCCTTTCAAGCAGCCTAACCTTCCCTTTCCTGCAGCCTTAACCTAACCTTCTTGTTTCAGCAGCCCAACCCTAACTTTCCCCTTCTAGCAGCCTATTGCTAACAATCCCCTACCCACAACCTAACCCTAAAGTTCCCCTTTCTGCAGCCTAACCTGTCCCTCCCCACAGCCTAACCCTAAGATTCCCTTCTCCACAGCCTAGCCCTAACCTTCCCCGCAGCCTAGCCTTAACCTTCTCCGCAGCTTAACCCTAACCTTCTTCTTTCCACAGCCTTACTCTAACCTTCTCCTCTTTGCAGTCTAACCTTAACCTTCCCTTCCCTGCAGCTTAGCCCTAACCTTCCCTTTTCTGCAGCCTAATCTGGATCTTTGCGATCGTAAAATGGTCATTTTGCTAGAATCTAGATCTGATCTGAGTTCATTTCATATATTGACTCCTGTGAGAACTTTTTTGTTTCTTGCAGGACAAAGACATATTATTACGGCACAATTCATGAAAGCCGTAATGTCAGAGTTATCAGAGTTCATTGGAATTTCCCAACTAAATGTTTGTTTTGCTTTAGCAAAGTCTGCTGCTGCGTGAGATGGTCACAAGGTCTCGTTGCTCGACATCTTTGTGCTCATATACTTTCAGTGTCCTAGGGTGTGAGAAGCTTAATGAAAAATGCTGTTTTGCAATGTAGAAAATGCAGCCGTAACACAGGATCGGATCCATTAAATTGGTTTTAAGTATTCATAATAAATAATTAATATTAAACTATATGCACATGTTTCTCAGCTGGGGTGTTCTCTGTAATGACATGTTTTCCTTGCAGCTAAATTAGTGATTGATGAATTATTCTTAGGAAATCTGCATAATTTATAAAGAATCATTGGATCATTGTTTCCCCAACAAAAGTTTCATATATATTTAAAATGTTATAAATTCATTGTTATTTATATAAAAAGCACTTTTTATATGTAACAACTTTTTTATGAGTTGACTTAAGGAGACGGTAGCACAGATTCCAATCTGTTATTGACGGATAAGCTCTAGCTTTAAGGAGATAAGACAATGTCCTAGTACTCTTGCCATTAATCAGTAACCAGCTTACCTGCCATTCTACCTGTAAAATAAAATGCAGAAAAGAAGAAACGTTAGTTACACACATTTGCAAATATATGAGAAGCCACCAGCCACTATCAAGGCCTTTCTGTAATTGTGGCCCTAACAGTGAGAGACCCTATATTGGGTCATATATTGAGGTCTATTTACAAAGATCATTTTTATGTGATAGTGACAGTTTTGAAGCGATAAACTGGCACTATCGCATACAAAAGAGGTGAAAGATATTTACAAAATGCAAGCGGAGTATTACGGTAATCTCTGCTCCCTGCTTAAAAACTAATGGCAGCTTTGGCTGGCGTTAGGGGTAATTATTCCAGTGAAGTCCCTGTATGTCCCTCTTTTCCTCCCCCCAATATAGCTGTTTTTAGGGGGAGGAATATATGTCGAGAATGCTGTAAAACATATGTAGATTATAAAACACATCAATTTAAAATAGAATAAAAAAGTTAAATATTAATTTTTTTTTTCCTTAATAAAAATACATTTTAATACATATAAAGCATAACATTAATTTAAAAATAAAGAAAAAGAAGACGGAACTTACTTGTCCGGGCGACGCGGCTGACTGTCGATTTCCAAGCGTAGTGTTTCTCATGCCGGGACTTGAAATTTTCTAAGTCCCGCAAAGGAGTCTCTGCGCATGTGCAGGACCTCATACACTGTGTAACTGAGAAGTCCTGCGGCAGACCATTGCGGGACCTCGAGTATTTGTACATACTGTGAACGAAGCTGCCAGGCTCGCAGTGAAGATAAGCCAGCCCGATGAAGCTTTGTTCACAGGGAAACGACCAGGTAAGTAAATAGACCCCATTATGTGATTCTAATGAAGAGCTATCTCCCCTAGGAGTCACCCCTTAAACCCTCCAAACTAGCTGCTGTGGACCAAAAACCCCCCTGTCCCCTGCTTTCAAACAGAGACACACAAAATGGTGGTGGCTCAAATCAATATCTAGGTGATCACAGGGCTTTTTTCTGTGTGAGTTACCCCTGGCTAGCATGATGCATACATTGCTGGGCCGGTAGCCTGTATTGCCGGGGAGATCCAGGCCCAAGCACAGGAGATTCTGCCGCAGCAGCATTATAGAAGCTCCGCAGAGAGGTTTTTCAGAAGCCACTTCCTGGTTCTTGACAATTAACCAATGAGGGAGTAGCTGATGTAATTACACTACTCCCTCATTGGCTGCTGCTGCTATGTTCCGCCCCCATTTCCTGCAGTCGGCTCAGCTCTCTGCTGATAAGGTATGAAGAGAGTGAGGAATAGAAGCTGTATGGTGATGAGTGTAATGCCTGGATGTCATGTGTGTAGATATATAGCTATATTTACCTGTGTGTGTGTATGTATACATATATAGCTTTATATAACTACGTGTGTGTATAATTTTATATAATTACATATGTGTGTGTGCATGTATAATTTTATATAATTAGATATGAGTAGGATATATAGCTTAGTATAAATAAATGTGTGTATGTATGATTTTAATATAATTACAGTGTGTGCATGTATTATTTTATATAATTACATGTGTGTGTGCATGTATGATTTTATATAATTACATATGTGTGTGTGCATGTATAATTTTATATAATTAGATATGAGTAGAGTAGGTAGCTTAGTATAACTACATGTGTGTATGTATGATTTTATATAATTACATGTGTGTGTGCATGTATGATTTTATATAATTACATGTGTGTGTGCATGTATGATTTTATATAATTACATGTGTGTGTGCATGTATGATTTTATATAATTACATGTGTGTGTGCATGTATGATTTTATATAATTACATGTGTGTGTGCATGTATGATTTTATATAATTACATGTGTGTGTGCATGTATGATTTTATATAATTACATGTGTGTGTGCATGTATGATTTTATATAATTACATGTGTGTGTGTGCATGTATGATTTTATATAATTACATGTGTGTGTGTGCATGTATGATTTTATATAATTACATGTGTGTGTGTGCATGTATGATTTTATATAATTACATGTGTGTGTGTGCATGTATGATTTTATATAATTACATGTGTGTGTGTGCATGTATGATTTTATATAATTACATGTGTGTGTGTGCATGTATGATTTTATATAATTACATGTGTGTGTGTGCATGTATGATTTTATATAATTACATGTGTGTGTGTGCATGTATGATTTTATATAATTACATGTGTGTGTGTGCATGTATGATTTTATATAATTACATGTGTGTGTGTGCATGTATGATTTTATATAATTACATGTGTGTGTGTGCATGTATGATTTTATATAATTACATGTGTGTGTGTGCATGTATGATTTTATATAATTACATGTGTGTGTGTGCATGTATGATTTTATATAATTACATGTGTGTGTGTGCATGTATGATTTTATATAATTACATGTGTGTGTGTGCATGTATGATTTTATATAATTACATGTGTGTGTGTGCATGTATGATTTTATATAATTACATGTGTGTGTGTGCATGTATGATTTTATATAATTACATGTGTGTGTGTGCATGTATGATTTTATATAATTACATGTGTGTGTGTGCATGTATGATTTTATATAATTACATGTGTGTGTGTGCATGTATGATTTTATATAATTACATGTGTGTGTGTGCATGTATGATTTTATATAATTACATGTGTGTGTGTGCATGTATGATTTTATATAATTACATGTGTGTGTGTGCATGTATGATTTTATATAATTACATGTGTGTGTGTGCATGTATGATTTTATATAATTACATGTGTGTGTGTGCATGTATGATTTTATATAATTACATGTGTGTGTGTGCATGTATGATTTTATATAATTACATGTGTGTGTGTGCATGTATGATTTTATATAATTACATGTGTGTGTGTGCATGTATGATTTTATATAATTACATGTGTGTGTGTGCATGTATGATTTTATATAATTACATGTGTGTGTGTGCATGTATGATTTTATATAATTACATGTGTGTGTGTGCATGTATGATTTTATATAATTACATGTGTGTGTGTGCATGTATGATTTTATATAATTACATGTGTGTGTGTGCATGTATGATTTTATATAATTACATGTGTGTGTGTGCATGTATGATTTTATATATTTATATGTGTGTGTGCATGTATGATTTTATATAATTACATGTGTGTGTGTGCATGTATGATTTTATATAATTACATGTGTGTGTGTGTGCATGTATGATTTTATATCATTAGACTGTTATTCTCTACAGGGGAAGAAAAGAGGGGAGAATTCCCTAGTTTGAGAATAAGGTGAGGGACCACTTTAATGCTGCACACCAAGGGAAAAGGAATTATAAAAAATACCTTTTATTAGTTATATTAAAAATTGGATACTTTAGCGAAAAAATTTCAAGGACAAATATCTCTAGAAATAGTTAAATTACCGTGCCTATAGACACTATGACACATAAATCAGCTAGAAACCTAATTCCAGGTGATCAAACCTTCAATACATCTACAGAATCTGGCGGGCAGATTGCTGATTTGTGAGAGACACGAGGCACAGCGAGCCCTATTAAGCCCCGGGAGCTATAAATAAATGAAAATAATAAAGCCGCCTCACGGCGGTACTTCACTCCATTAGGAGCTCTATTATGCCCTGTTGAAAAACAAGAGAGAAAGGGAACAGTCTTATCGGTCTCGTCGGGTGAGGAGTGGTCTTGCCGGTCTCGTGGAGTAAGGATGAAGGATTTACTAAAGAAGGCGATCACCTGAAATAGGAGATGCCGCCGACGCGCGTTTCACACCAGCTGTCTCAAGGCGTGTTTATATACTTTATATAATTACATATGTGTAGGTGTGTGCATATAAAGCGTTAGATAATTACATATGTGTGTGTGTGTGTCGTTATATAGCTTTATATATCTATATATTTGTGGTGTAACTATTGACGAAAGCAGAGGAACTCTGAGGGCCAAATTTACTAAGCTGCGGGTTTGGAAAAGTGGAGATGTTACCCATAGCAACCAATCAGATTCTAGCTGACATTCTTTTATATAGCTTTATATATCTATATATATATGTGTGTGTGTGTATATGTGTGTAGTTATATAGCTTTATATATCTATATATGTGTGTGTGTGTGTAGTTATATAGCTTTATATATCTATATATATATGTGTGTGTGTATGTAGTTATATAGCTTTATATATCTATATATATGTGTGTGTGTGTGTAGTTATATAGCTTATACGCTATATACAGTCTATACACCTCCCATATACACTATACACAGCCTGCGCACACACTTTATACACTATACATAGCATGCACTCCTCACATACACTTTATACAGCCTTCACAGACACTGTATACAGTATAACCACTATATACACACTATACACAGTATATACACTATACACACACATACTATACACACTATACGCTGCCTGTACACATACTATACACATTATATACACTATACACAGCCTGCATACACACTTTATACGCTATATACAGTCTGTACATCTCCCATATACACTATATACAGCCTGCACAGACACTTTATACACTATACACACTATATACACTACACACAGCTTGCATACTTCATATACAAACCAACAAAATGGGCTGCAATGGTTATAATAAAGTATCTCAATAACACAAATTAATGATAAATATAACAAATAATTAAGGGGTGCTACACATGGGTTGCTATTGTTGTAATCGCATACAAATATTTTCCAAAGGGTAGGAATGAGAGAAGCAACTAAATATAAAGGACCTCTACAAAATAATTACTGCAAAAATGTAAAACATTTAATTACATCACATAAATAGACAGATAATTAAAAGCAAGACACCTTCCAGCGAAATATACAGATTGCATAGTGGTCCCAACAAATGAAAAGATAACATCCGACCAGAGAATATAACATGTAACAGTAAATCACTGTATTATAATCAATGTATGTAAGTAAGTATGTAAATACTCAGCCGGTAGTATACAGGTAGATAACAAAGTGAGTCAGATGAGCACTAAGGCGGCAGCCTAAACTGATAACCAAAGGCTTTCCCTAAGAATGGGGAGACTAGCCTCACGGCTGCAATTCACTCGCTCACGGGCACGTAATCTAGCCCTACACTGATCCAATAGCAGAGTACGGGCAGGCAGACAGGCAAATCAGCTCACGGATGTACCACTGACAAGCGGCTTCTGGTGCACCGAGAGCAGCTGATTCGGAAAAGAATCCACGCGCGTTTCACTGTGCTTCTTCAGAATAAAGTGACTGCCCACCAAAATATAAAAAATGTTGTTTTTTAGAGAGGCTGGAGACTAATGAATAGAGAATACTGGGATACTAGGAGCTGGCGAGACATGATGGGGAATACTGGGGAGCTGGAGCCATATGATTGGGGATACTAGGAGCTGGCGAGACATGATGGGGAATACTGCGAGCTTGAGAGACATTATTGGGAATACTGGGAGCTGGAGAGACATATGATTGGGGATCACAATATAGCCGCACCCCTAACAAACCAATTGTACAAAATAATACAATGGTGAATCTGAGCATAAATATATCAAAATACCACAAATTTATTGTATATCTATAAAAAGGATGAATAATTTCATCAAAACAAGTATAAAACCATAAGAACAATAATTATAGACACTCAACTGCAATTAATAACCATCAACATCTCAAGATGTATCAATCAAATATACCAAGATGTGTTGATTAAATATAAGCACCAAATATAAAATAACCACATATATATAGTATTGGAATCTTCCAACAATAATTTGTCTCCTCGCCGCACGGCTTAGGCTGGCATCTTATGGTTAGGATATTTCTCAATAGTCCTGTAGTGTGGATTAGATATTTCTTAAGCTGGTTCTGTCAACAGATAAGGTCAATATAGACCATTGTACAGTCAAAAGTGGTTTTGGCACAGTGTATAGACCGTTGGGTAATCGTAGTCTTCAAATCGGAGAGTGCTTGTATATATGAGAGCCAAGCTCTATTTGTAAATAGGAGGAAATTGCAATCCACATAAATGTTGTTTAGTGGACTAAATTGGCTATAACAGATTAAAACACACCGTCCGTACTGAAACAATGGAGCTTCATGCTCCGTATTATATGTATGGGTACTCACTGTTCCCATATATGATTGGGGATACTAGGAGCTGGGGAGACATCATTGGGAATACTGGGGAGGCTGGAGACATAAAATGGGGAATACTGGGAGCTTGAGAGACATAATTGGGAATACTGGGAGCTGGAGACACAGGATGGGGGTTACTGGGAGCTGGAGAGACACAGGATGGGGAATACTGGGGAGGCTGGAGAGACATATGATTGGGACTTACTGGGAATTGGAGAAAAATTGCATATGAGACTTTCTATTTTTCTTGTGGCCACATAATCATAGACTTTGATTTCTTTGGCCCAGTTGGGAATTTGCGTATGCCGCCTGCTCTAAGGAGATGCTATCGTAGGACCGTATGCAGATTACCGCACGTATAACATATATGTCCAGAGTTTAGCGTTATTTACTACTGCGCATGCTTAGTAAATTTTTTACGTTATCTACGTATCTTTTCCTTACATAGATTGCGTATATGCGGTCTTTAAGACCACATACATATACATGAACACATACACATATTTACGTGTGTTTGTGTTTATTGCATTACCACTAAGGATTTCGCTGGTGTCAGTCTTCATAGTAAGTAGCTTCTTATCATCAATGTAAAACTCCGGCGTCACTGACGAACGACAGGACATAACTTTTTTTTATAACAGGTAATATTTCCACTGCATTATCGTCACTACACCCTTACCTACATCTGAGGACATAAGTCAATTGTGTCAATATAATTATAGACTAAACAAGGAAATGTTGAGTTTACCAGTTCTTCCCAAACAGGACACTCATTAATATTATTTAAATTTAAATGTTTCAAATTGGATTTTGGAGTTCATTGGAGCATCATTAAGCCCCTTTCCTTTCTTATAGAGATCTGTTGGACTTCCAGATGTTCTAGTATGAGTTGAAGAAATTGGGCCTGATCCTGAACTATGCCGATGCGATGTGCTTACTAAAGCACAGCGTAACGGCGTTCACTTACCCTGGCCCTCCCCCTGTGCGGGTGTATGGCCCCTTCCTTACGCCGGCTGAAGGCTACCCTAACTTCAGCCGGCGTAAGGAAGGGGCCGTACGCTCGCACAGGCGCGTATGGCCGCCGAGCCCGCCCTCCTACCCTCATTAAACTACCTCCCCCAGCCCACCTACAATAACCGCAAAGTCAGGAACTAGTTCTCCCGTTTCCCTAACCTGTACGTAGGGACGCTGGGGGACGTCCCCTCCAGCGTTCCTACGGCGCTGCTACGGACATCTGCCCGGCGCATGTGCAGATCGGCTGAAAAGCTGGATCAGGCCTATTGTTTCTGGAGTAATTGGTGCTTAAACCAATATCGAATAGCTATTTTGACTAATAATTAGTGGACCTCTTTAAATGGAAGTCAAGTTTTGTTTTAAAGTGGGGAATAGTCAGAAAAGTATGTTCCTTGAAACAGAACACAGTGGACAGATGCAGGACAGAGCAGAGGGACAGCTAGAGGAGCATTGGGAAGAGACACAGGAGCAGGAAAGAGAGGAGGGACAGATATAGCAGAGCAGCAGGGAGAGACACAGGAGCAGGACAGAGCGGAGGGACAGACAGAGGAGAGCAGCGGGAAGAGACACAGAAGCAGGAAAGTGGGGAGGGACAGCTAGAGGAGACCAGTGGGGAGAGACACAGAAGCAGGACAGAGCGGAGGGACAGACATGGGAGAGCAGTGGGGAGAGACACAGGAGCAGGACAGAGTGGAGGGACAGGCAGAGAAGAGCAGCAGGGAGAGACACAGGAGAAGGAAAGAGGAGAGGGACAGACAGAGGAGAATAGCGAGGAGAGACATAGGAGTAGGACAGAGCAGATTGACAGATATAGGAGAGCAACGGGGAGAGACACAGGAGCAGGACAGAGCGGAGGGACAGATATAGGAGAGCAATGGGGAGAGAGACAGAAGCAGGACAGAGAGGAGAGACAGATATAAGAGAGCAGCGGGGAGAGACAAAGGAGCAGGACAGAGAGGAGGAACAGACAGAGGATTGTAGCCAGGAGAGACATGAGCGGGACAGAGCAGAGGGACAGAGAAGAGCAAGGGTGAGAGACACAGGAGCAGGATAGTGGAGAGGGACTGATATAGGAGAGCAGTGCGGAGAGACACAGGAGAAGGACAGAGAGGAAAGGACAGAGCAGAGGAGACCAAGGGGGAGAAACACAGGAGTAGGACAGAGCGGAGAAAAGAAGGAGGCAGAGACACAGGAGAGGACAGAGCAGGGGGGAGAGACACAGGAGCAGGAGTGGGGACACAGTAAGGAGTTTATTTATAGATCCATTGCTGGTTTTTGTTTTTGTTATGCTGAACATGAATCTGTTTCCATGATACCCCTATAGACACAACCAATGATAGCAGTCGATATAATGGTGTCGTCTTTATTATTTTCCAGGTTGTGGCTGTGGGTGAGGCAATCGTTATTGCTATTTACCCCTGAGCACTTGGAGGGTGTTCTTGCTCGGGTCATACATTGACCTATCCGTGGAGCTCCCCTGCGGATATTAATATGTATTTATCAGGTGACAGACGTGGCTTAGAACCATTGTCTTTGACGCCTTTTGCTGCACTCTCTTGTGTTTATAAACTCCTTTGTGATTGATGCTGCTCTTTGGTGCTTAATACTATTTATTATGACTTAAAACGACTTAATGAACTATAATGAACTGGACCCACACAGAGGTAAAGCTCTTAAAGGTCTGGCAGCTTTATTGATAAGCGAAATAAAATAAATGATTTAGGGCCTGATTCAGAGATCCGTCGGCAATCGGGCCGCAAATATACGCATCTAAGTGGCAGGTCGGAACAGGTTACACCCACCAGAATAAACAGTCACTCCCCTCGCAACCCCCGGCCGGACCTA
>WWET01006661.1:11069-36885 GCA_011038615.1 Limnodynastes dumerilii
GGTTGTGATGGCAGATTCACTGGATATGTTTAAGAAAGGATTAGATACATTTTTAGCATAAAAGGACATCCAGGGTTACCAGGATCGCTAATTTCAATGAAGGACAGTAGTGGAGCCAGGGAGAAATGTATGTATTTATTTATTTATTTATTTATTATGATTGCAACAGTCTGGAGGTTGCTTCATATGGATTAACTTCAAATATAAAGATAGGGATCGCAGGAGATCCAAAATAGGTTGAACTTGATGGACTGTTGTCTTTTTTCAACCTCATCAACTATGTAAAAAAAAGACACTGAAGACCTGGTTTTAGACCAGAGATTTCAGAATTGAAATTTGGTGATAACGCTATCACAGCGCTTGCATTTATTTTGTAAATAACCCTTTTTTTTTACATATATACTTTAATTTTTTTTGATACAGACATTTAATTTTTGATGCTTCAAGCTTTATCGCTGTGTTCTTTCTGTAACAAGACTAAAGCATCAATTATGCCATAATCTCATGTGTCTAGAATTTGTGCATTGTTGCATGCTGTGTTTCTGTATTGCCCTTTAGAGAAAAATATTTTTTCCTGCAAATGTTTCTTGTAAATTTGTTCAAGTCAACATAAAGACTGAATAAATTAGGTTTGCTTGTTAAAAGTAAAGCAGACTCATGTTATGAGATGATGAAAGAGAATTTGAAAACATGAATTTAGCATAATTTCATTGTTTTGTTTTTGTTTAGAATTTATTCCTTCTCCTTCTCTTCATTCCCTCTTTCCATATCTTATCCTCTTTTTGGGATGTTTATTATAAGAGGATTGACTATAGTTTTAGTATGGGGATAATGACCTCTCTCCACAAAGGGTGAAGAGAATGGTGCTTGGTAAATCTATACCACTGTTTTTCATAATACTTATTTACAGTGAAAAGGTACTGTGACGGGAACCAGATTCATCCCGGGCTAAGACACTCCATGCATATATCAGGCATTGACCTTATGTGGCAAATCTAGTTTCCTATGCAAGATATATTGATGACTTATTTTTTATTTAGCAGGGAGATACTACATCAATTTCAGAATTACTTACATATATTAATAATAACAACTAGTAACAGTTAAAATTAGGTTTAATATTTTCAATACAAGTAATTATTAAAAAGATGTAGATTGTTACCTATTTCTACATTATGACAGCTGCCATAATGCAACATGGATAGACAATATTCCAAAGGGACAGTTTCTCCAAAATCGAAGAAACTGTCCCTCATTATAATTATAGTTAGAACAAAGTTTTTCTCGACAACAACATTTTATTAAACAAAATTATTCCTTACAGTTTATAAAGCATTAAATATTGATAGGTCATTTCTGTCAAGCACTTTCTTTTTTATAGTCACTTAAATAATAATAGTAATAGCATAGAATGTAAAAATCATCTCACCTAGTTACCTCCCAAACCACATGAATTTTTTGGGAATTGTATCATGGAAACTAGTAGCTCTTTGTATTGTATAGTAGTGACTATGATTTGTTTTCTTTTATTGTGGTTAAAAGATTGTGTTTTCTGATGCTTACATGGATACTATACTCTATTAACCATGTGAACAATGTAAAAATTGTTAAACAGGTGGGTGCGGATTTAAAGTTTTCAGGGGGGCGTCGAACACCCTTACACTGGCCCTGACTATGAACAATAGAAATGAGAAAGACCAGTGGTGCATCAAGAACTTTTGAAATCTTGACCAATGGACCACTTCTGATGGCCATTGATATTGTTCTGTTTATTTTACTGTGACATCATTCCCTCTTTGAACAGAATTGTATAAAAGTTTATGTCTAGCTCCGAACAATTCTATCTCAACCTAACAAATTGTGAGAATGGAATGATCCTTTTCAACCGAGACATTTAGCAACTATTAAATCGTAAATAACTGTAGTTCACCTCCTTAATATAAGCACATTTCTCCACAGTTTTCACTACACTTGATCCCTGGACTTCTAACCGTAAGTCTAAGAAGTCAATACTAAACCATCCAAATTTGGCCATAAACTTTAAACCAAATAAGTTGTTGCTCAATGCTGTTTAATGTTGTTTAAGTATCAGCAATTGTAAGAGGATTATATTGTGGAGCTAAAGACTCAGAATCAGTGTATATTTCTTAACCTAGCCCTTCATTTTTTTTATTTAATCTGGTTCTGAGAGTATAGTTTGTGTAAAATGTCGCCCTTTAATCTGAGCAATGTATATTTTTGGATTGCCAACACTTTAAATATATTTAAATTTAAATTTGCCTTCTGATATTTGGAATGTGCTATTTATTGTATTTTGTGGACATTTGTAATCTAATCTTTTTCCAAATATGTGTAGAAATTAGCTTTATGACCTCTCTGTAGCTGGCTATTGCTTTTAGTGCCTCTCTTTTAGTGCTTCTTCCCTACTTCCACTTTTATACAGAGACTACATTTGCTATTTTGAAGGTCTCTGGAATCACCTCAGTTAATAGTGACAATATGAATAATTAAGTTAATGGTTTTGCCAGCACCCCTTAAAGTTTTTTTTAGTATCCTAGGATGTATTCCATCTGGCTCCATTGATTTGTCCACTTTCAGCCTTGAAAGTTCTTTTAATACCTGCTCCTTGGTGAAAGTAATAGTAATTGCCTCCTTTGTTTTAGTAGTCTTCCTATTTAAAAGTAGTCCCTTCCCCTCTCTTTCCTCTTGTGAATATTGAGCAGAAATACTTGTTAAGATGATCCGCCATAGCTCTTTCATCAACAAGACTCTCACTCTCAATTTTGAGCCTTACTATACCCTGTTTGGTTTTTTGCTTTTCATTTATACCTAAAAAAAAAGTGGGCCAGTTTTTCCTTAATTTGTGCCTTTGCTTGCCTGATAACCTTTGCAGCCTACCTATGTTTTGCAAAATATTCCTCCCTGTCATCATTATTCTGAGTTTAACATTTTCCTAAAGGCCATCTTTTTTGCTTTTCCTATACTTGCTACTTCTATAAGATATCTATCTATCTATCTATCTATCTATCTATCTATCTATCTATCTATCTATCTATCTATCTGATGAGAGCAACTCCTGTGTCAGCAAAGTAAGTATTCCAGCATTGTCCAAACAGATTGAAGACTTGCTCGCTGACTCGCTAACAAATGAAGCAAATCAAAACAATAAATTAATAGAAGCCCTGTAATGAGCCCTTTCCTTCACTGGATGGACACCGAAGAGCGTGGACCTGCCCAGAGGACAAGCCACATGAAGAAGATCCTGCCGGACTACAATCAACACTTCAGAAGTGTTAGTAAACATAATATTCATACATTTTTTAAATATTTAATTTAAACGGAAACTTTAGTAACTGTTTTATCAATAAAAATGGCAACATATTCCATTATGAGATAAATGAGATAAATGTGAGTGAGTGCAATTTATTTATTTTAACCTCAATACAGATATTGGTGATGTAATCCTTTTTAATAACTGGAATTACTTTAGGTGGTGGTTTACATCAATAAGGAACTGTTGAAGATCGACCAAGTGTGTTAACTGGAACTGTATTGTATTATGAGAACATCCTGATTACAATATATCAGCTTGGTTAATATTGTGAATTTTTAATTAAAAGTTTTTCTTTATATTCTTTATATGTTAATGTTTGTTAATAAATTACTAAGCGGTTTTTAAAACAGCATTTAGTAGTTAATTCTAGCCTTCCAGATTTTCTATTTTAATTTACTTTTGGAGTGGCCAATACAGCGCTCTCTTTAAATACTACTCTCACTAACTCTGTAGACCACTAGTATTCCAAACATAATTTAACTAGAGCAGAAATTTAGAGTATCCTCACAGCATTATTAGCGCTATTTCTAAACTGGTGTCATTGATATCTGAAAACAAGTCTTCGAGTGCCACTGGTTTTGTTGGATATATATATATATATATTATATACTATATAATATCCTATTATAACCTTTATTTATTGGGTAAAAATAGGTGTGAATCTAAACTAGATAATAGAAAAAGTCAGGAAAACTAAAATCAAAGAAGGCTGCTGTTCTATTAATCATATAGTAAACAATATTGTGTGCCTAAGCATCTTAGTGTATTCTGATATTTAAGTCTCTTAGGACCTTAAAATATGTGAGATCAGTACCCACTTATATCTAGTAGACAGGTTTTGTAGTAAGGGAAACTCTGTAAATCGTATCGGGCCAGCAGTAACAAATACGCTCCTGAGCTATAAAATATATCCAATTGTTATATTATAAGTGCTGACAGCATTGTTTTAATACTCCAAGATATGTATATAGATAGAACATAGATTTAGATTGTGCTTCCAGTGCTATATGATTTTTACACTACAGTGGAACTTACAATTAGATAAAGTGTCAAGGGACTGGATTCACACTTAAGAAAGTGCTGCTTTTTCCATGCGTATTTTTAGGATCGGATTTACTGCGCATGTGTAGTAACTTTTTTACGCAAGCTACGTAGGATTAGGCACAGAATGTTTAGTGAGATACGGCCCAAGGGGGGTGCCAGTTCTCCGTACGTCTGAAGTTAAGTAAAAGTGGGTGTGGGAAGGCATTTAAATGGCCTAATATGGGCGCAGTAACGAATGTACGCACGTACCTAAGCAACTTAAGCACAAATATATGCACAAAGAGTTAAGGTTGCCCTATGGTGACTGAAGTCTCTATAATCCGTAAGTGCGAGGAGAGTGTCATGGGTGTTGCCTTGCCACTTAGGCTTTTATATTTGTGAATCTGTGTGTACTTATTTCACATTTAAGTGTGAATACGGTCTAGGTAAATAGAAAGTGAGATTGGACACACTGTTTAGCACCACTAAGGTACAAAAAGCAGGTGTCCCAGACTGCAAATTGCGAGTGCACACAATTTGATCAGAAAAATAATTGCAAGTGCACACAGTTTGATTATAAAAATTACCAGACACCAAGGTATACAGTTAAAATTTAATTTTTACTTATAAATTTTAAGTCATATTAGCATTTGAGCAAAATTTGTATGATTCACACATATATATATATAAAGTGCAGAAATCCCAACATGTATCATAAAATCACGATCACAATACCAATTACAAGCAAAAATATTGGACAAGATGTGAATATAAATTCCTGAGCAGCATCAACATAAATACTAATACAGTGCTCATATCAAGTAAACGTTTGTTCCCATAGTTCAATCACTGGACCGCTAGGCTAATCTCAGTATAGCGAGCTGGCCCTACCAATATCCCCTAGTGACCTCACGGTTTGCACTTCTCCCCTTTCTGGGTGGTATGGTTGCGCTCCCTAATCTCAGCTCCGGTTCACCGAGAGGTACAGCATGCGGCTTGAGGGAACAAACAGCTGAGGTTTCATGGAGCTCACCAAAGAAACAGCTCAGCTGACATGTGTTTTGCGTGTGCTTTGTCAAAGCTTGAGTGTGCTGGTCATTATGGGGCCATCTTTAAATATAGCTGTGGCCAATCATTGTCCAGCACACCTGAAATTGAAAAAAGAGTGCACATAAAATAGTTTCAAGGAAATCAAGACTACTAATGTACATTATATACAAATGAGGAAAATAATGCTGGGTTTAATCCTTGCTGATGTGAATCTAATGTTACAAAATAGTAGAGACATGAAATCATCAAAACTGAATGACCATGATTACTAATTGAAGAACACTGAGATAGATCCAGAACAACGCACGCGAGTGAATTTACGCTAGCCGCTAACGTAAAAGCACTCATTAGTACATACTGCGCATGCACATGGCAGATGTTACGCCACGTAACTCAGAACGTAAGTGGCAATCACGTATCAGTAGCGTATTAACGTACGAAGGGGCGTGCCAGCCATGCGCCACCCTTAATTATGCTTGGAAGGCGGGGTTAGGCATTTATCGTACAGTATTGGTGTGCTTTGCAGCGTAACTACGCTAGGGCTATACATACGAGAACGGTTACACCACGTAAAGTTAAGGTAGGGTTTGGAAAGCGTAAGGCGGCCAAAGTACATACATGAGAGGGGTGTGCCTAGGGGAGTGCATAGAGGGTGCGCTAGCATAAGTACGCAGCATAGTAAAAGCATAGCTCTGGATCAGGCCCATTATTAGCGGGGCCAATTTTCAAATAACAAAAAAATAGATAACTTTATTATAGGCATCAAATATAATGAAACCCTACTTGTGGGCTCACTACTATCTCTATATTGGAGTATAAATAAATAACAAGATCATAGTTAGAAACCCATATTAATTCTTCATTTTATATCATCACATATATTAATATATACTACATTATAGAAAAACTATGATCCTAGTCCTACCTTTTTAATCAACATATATTTATAAATAAAGTGTGACCTGATACCATCCTTAGCGTTACATGAGCATAGGACGCATAACAAAGATAAACAATGATTATAAGAATACTATTGCTATATCATAATGAAAGTAAGATTGTCATAAATATGACCATAGATTTGCTCATTCCGGACCAGATTTAGATACGTAGATTACGTTAAAAATTTTCTACGCATGTGCAGTATATGCTATACGTCCGGTAGTCTGAATTCAGTCCTCCATTCTCTATTGCATTTATTATAGATCACATTGGTATTTTGATCAGAAAAAGAAACGTTTCTTATACCATGTATTAGTATAAAAAAATAAGGATCATAATAATAAATTAATCATAATTTTACAAAAATGGTACATAACTGTTAAATTCATTGAGACCCTGTGGCAAGACAGTATTAAATAGAATATCCAATAAGCCTCTTTTTGTAAGAGGAATTGGTCAATATCTCCCCCACGTTTTTGAGAATGTACTTGTTTTATTATAAATGCAGACATTCCGTCCGGTTCCGGCAGGCATGTAAGAAGCCGCCAGTTCTCTCAGCTCTGCCCAGCCTGACTCATCGCAACTTCTTATCGGCACTTACGCTGCACCGGACCGCACATACTCCGGCCCTGATTCCTCACTGGGCTCCCCTGACCAAATGGACAAGTTTCTTTCCTCCTCCATGACCCCCAAAACACATCTAAATAGCGGAAGGAGAGCCAGCGCCTTGCTGGTGTAGGCCACGGGAGTGCCTACACCAGCACCGCATGTCGTGGAGGCCGCATCCTCATCTAATACCACTCTCCCATTGCCACAGTCTCCTATACCAGAGTGTGCCAGCCATGATCCTAGGAGCCCAGCTGGAGTTTCATATACGGTAGTAGTTAGAGCCATTAACGATACTATTGTCCCCCTCCTCCAGGCTCAAGGTCAAATGTTTACTGCTGTAGTTAAAGAAATCAAGGAACAACTTCTCCAAATGTCCCAGAAAGTGACCATTGTGTAGCAGCATGTAGGGGAAATATTTGAAGATGTAGCACAACTTCAAAAGCACACTGAAACGCTATATAAAGACCAGTCATATATTTTCAACAAATTTCATCAAATTTGATTAAATCGTTCGTGGCGCAATAACCTTCGGGTGATTGGCCTACCAGAAACACTTAAAGGTCTGGAGCTGACAAAATTCTTGCAGGACACTCTCCCTGCATTACTAAAAGTGGAGCAGGATTATGGCGGTATAATTGTGGAAAGGGCACATAGGCTAGGCCCTATTCGGGACTCTAACAGTAGCAGGCCGCGGCCCATCATCTTCAAGTGCCTCAACTATCTCTGTAAAGCCGCACTCTGGAATGCCAGTAAACGAATTTCTGATCTTACCCGGGAAGGATACAGAATAAGGATTTTCCAGGACTACTCTATGTAGGTGTCCAGAGCAAGGAAGGAATTTTCCACGATCTGCACCAGCCAGTCAAAAATTTGCCCTTATCTACCAAGCTCGCCTCCGCCTATTCTACGGAAAAGATTTTAAGGACTTTCTCTCTCTTAAGGAAGCTGCACTTTTTCTAGAGCAAGAAAAAGCAACCGCAGGTAAACCTCCTGGAACAGAGGACAGCTCTTCCTGTGAGACCCCGTGAAGTGGCCCGGAGGGAGATCAAGGCAAGCATCCACCCCCCGACTGATGTATGAGGAGGATTTATTACAGTCCGGAGCTGCATAGTTTAACAAGAGTTGGACTTGAGGCGTGAGCTCTTTACGTTTTCTTTTATTCTTGTTCTCTGTTGTTTATCCCGGAAGGGCACGGACTGCAGTGAGAAGGGACTGAATACCCCTTTCTCTTGGTTGCTACTAACTTTAATGATCTGTTTGTTAATGTCCTATTTTTTTCAGTTGTTAGTTTTAGTGAAGGAGCTAAATGGTCTTATATCTCACTTTCTCATGTGGTGAATTTTATGGAGTGTTATAGCTGTCTAATGGCCGCGCACCAACGCTTATTGAAACTGGGGGCTTGCGATCTGACAGGCCCAGATATTATGTCCCTGCCTCACAATATTCTAAAGCATCAATTAGTAAGTACTAGTACCTTATTCTTTACTGCCATGTCTTCGATTAAAATAGCGACTTGGAACGTATCGGTGATGGACCCGGTGGGGTATATAGTCGCTTGGTGGGGTCAGGTCCTTTCTGTGTCCTGGTCCAGTTCACGCCTGTATGATGTGGCAGGATACAATATAATAGGAGAGAGAACAGAGACAGGCGGCACCTAGTGCAGATTACCGATGGTAATGGTAAGTATGCTGGTGTAGGCACTCACCCTCTCTGTGTCTTGGTGGTAAGCGTATCTGTGGAGGTTGCCATCCTGTGGTCCAGTGGAGTCTCCGGTGCTCTGTTCCTTCAGAAGGCAAGAAGGGTGCGCATAGCTGTTAGTGGATGCACTCACCCAATGTCAATTTTGGTTTAAGGTGGTTAATGCTCCTCCGGTTCCTTCGATCCCGCTGCACGTGCTGCTCAGGAGGGCTCACGTTGATGACGTCCACCGTTGATGACGCGTACTGATTGTAGTTGCCCTGCCTCTGCTGAAGGATTTCGGGCCGTGGTAAGCCCGCTTCGGTGGATGTGGCATTTGGCGGAGAAGGGAAGGAGGCTGGCCGAACAATGTAGTTTAAAGTGCTTTATGGTAAGAATAAACCACGTCTTTAAAACATGTGGTGCGTTTATGAGGTTCCAACGCGTTTCATCACAAGAGTGACTTTCTTAAGGGAGGGGGCCCCAGGGTCCTTCAGGGTGATCGGAGACCCACTTTTGTTGCTGCAGTTAAAGATAGTGGAGGTACCATGCAACACAAAAATAAACATATCGGGGTAGATCCAGAAGTACGTGTGCCGTACGTTTATTCGCAGAACGTATTTTCGTGTGCATAAATTCGCTACACTCCCCTCGGCACACCCCTTGCATGGACGTATTTTGTCAAGATACGCTTTCCAAACCCTACCTTAACTTTTTCCAACGTAACCGCAGTCATACGCACAAGTACGTATGGGCTGAACGAATTTACGTAGCTAAGCACGCCCATACTGTACACTTTAAATACCACCCCCCGCCTACTTCACGTATTTCAGATGTATTTTGTGGTAACGTAAAATTGGCACGCCCACACATAAGTATTTACGTGACACATACGTGAATGGCCCATACGTTCACAATTACGCTACGTTAATGTTCGTATTTTCTATGGTGCGCATGCGCAGTACGTTCGAAACAGCGATTTTACGTCTCCGCCATGCGTAAATTTGCTTTGAAGCGTTGTTCTGGATCAGGGCCATCATGACTATCTTTAGGTCTTTTTATGACCAACTTTACTCTCAGTTACCAATTGATAAGGCACAGAAGGAGACTTTCTGGAACCAGGTATCCTTACCTCAGATTTCGGTGGTCTAATTCCAATCTCTCTTGAGCCCGATTACCCTACAGGAGGTTCAATCACCATTGAAATTCTTAAAACCGCAAAAAACTCCAGGTCCGGATGGATTTGGAAGCAAATTTTTCAAAATCTAAGCATCTGAAATAGGCGAATCTTTGCAGAATTTCTTCAATTCTATAATTTCTGAGAAGTCAATTCCCCATTATTTTAACGTTGCAACAATAAAGGTCTTGCCAAAACCAGGGAGGGACTTGCAGTCCGCAGCTTCCAATCGTCCCATCTCCTTGTTAGATGTTGACTACAAAAATATTAATAGAAAGACTCAAGGTAATATTGCCCAGAATTATCCACCCAGACCAAACTAGGTTTATCTGGGGGAGGCATTCTGTAGTCAACATCCGCAAAGCCTGGAATGGTTCTGTCATTAGACACGGAAAAAAGCATTTGATATGGAAACATGGGATCATCTGATGGAGACTCTGACCAGGTTCGGGTTCCCTGAGGATTTTGGAAATTTATTGAGCGCACTTTATAACAAAATCAAGGTATTCTACCTTTTTCAAACCCTGCTCTCTGCCTGTCAAACCCTTTCACACTTGCCTGAAGTTCAGCTGCTTCAAACCAGACTTTCACACTCCCCTGAAGTTCAGCTGCTTAAAACCGCAATCACACGGTTAACACACAGCAGCCTCACTTCATTACTCCCCACCTGAGTTGGTCTGGTTCTGTCTCTCCCTACTATTGGACTCTCTGATTATTTAAGGCTGCTGCACTGGCCCAGCCCTTGCCAGTGCAACAATTGCCGTTGCCATTTTATCTGGTCTCAGTGCTTCCAGTGCACATTTGCTACTCTACTGCATGTGGATACTCACCTGTGTCCTTCCTAGTGTTTGCTCCTGGATACTCACCTGTGTCCTTCCTAGTGACTACTCCTGGATACTCACCTGTGTCCTTCCTAGTCTCTCCTCGTGGTTCCTGGATCCTAGTGTGTCCTTTGTTCCTGCTGTGCCATCGCGGTTCCCTCTGGCTACAGTGTGTCTGCAGAAACCATCCTCGCTGGTGAGCTTCTCTGAAAGTACTACTCTACTCACATTGCTTCCTGTGACTCCGGCCTACTAATTCTGGGCTGTCATAGAGTCTTCAGCTACCATCTGCTCCTGTGAGCCAACCTGCATGTGAGTATAACTATCTCCAGCCTATCATCGCTGATTCACTCAGTGCTACAGTGACTGTGTTAACGAACTTTATTATCTGGTGCACTACTGCACCCAACCTGCCACGCTACATGGGGTTCATTGAACCTTGCTCTCTGGTGCACCACTGCACCCAGCCTGCTCCACTACACGGAGCTCAATTGAACTTTGTTCCCTGGTGCACTACTGCACTCAGCCTGCCCTGCTGCATGGAGCTCATTGAACTTTGCTCTCTGGTGTACTACTGCACCCAGCCTGCACCGCTACACGGAGCTCAATTGAACTTTGTTCTCTGGTGCACTACTGCACCCAGCCAGCCTCTCTACATTGAACTGTATATCCTGCTGTGCACTGATGCCAGGTGATTCTTTATATCCAGTAACTCCTTGTGTGATATTGCATCTATCTGCATTCCTGTTTCGCTGTTTATTTTACTCTGAACTGTTTGCACTACTACACCCAGCAAGTCATTTTCACCAGCCCAACTTAATACCAATCCACCACCCTCTCAATGGTCGTGGGTCCTGCTATGGATTGTTGACTGTACATACTACAATAAACTTATAATACTTTTACTTCCTTCTCTGAGTTGTTGATGAGCAATCCCTACATTAAGGCCGCCAGCCTTCACTACCATAGCCCAGATACCAGGGGGCCTAAGGCTGAATCCCAGACCCCAGAATTCCTGACACGCGTATACATGTGTGGCGGATAATGGCTTGATGTCTGACCCCTTTTTTATCCAAAAAGGAATGAGACAGGGCTGCCCCCTTTCTCCCCTGTTATTTGCGATTGCAATTGAACCATTAGTGATTGCCCTACGACTGCTGCCGGAATATAGTGGTATATCTATACTTAATCATGACCTCAAGTTGGCTATGTTCGCCGACGATATGCTGCTTTTCATATCTAATTTTAAACAATCAATCCCAGCCATTCTAGCCACCATTGAATCTTTTGGATCCTTTGCAGGGTTTAAGGTGAATTATTCCAAATAAGAAGCTATGTTATTGCCAGGTGCTCACTCCCAGGAGAATATACATTTTGTTTCACAATACTTTAAAATGACGAATCTTCAGTTTAGATATCTGGGAATCCAAATTACTTCCTCTACTCAGATGCTGTACAAGAAAAACTTTTGCAGTGTTGTTAAGGGAATTGAGAATACCCTATGGGGTTGGGACAATCTCCCCTTGTCCTTATTGGGTAGGATTGCAGTCCTCAAATGCGTGATATTTCCTAGTCTATAGTACTTTATACAGATGCTCCCGATTTCACTAACCCCCATAGATATCAAACACTGTATCAAATTGTTTACAAAATTTATATGGCGCAATAAAAAGCCTAGAGTAGCCAGACTTCGCTTACAACTACCCAGATCCCAAGGAGGCCTAGGGTTTCCCAATTTACATGCCTTTATCAATGGCGCCCATTTCAGATACATTTCTGATTGGCTATTAAATAAATCTACATATACTAACCTATCACTATAACAAACCCTTGTCTACCCTCTATCCCTCCTACACTTACCAAAGCAAACAATCCCGACTTCAGCTATGCAGAACATACTATTTAGAGAAACTTACTTCTCTTGGATCAAATTACACAAACACTTGAAGACAGATAGCAGGATATCCACCTACAATACACTGTGTGCGCCTTCGAACCAGGTAGGCAAAATAGCCTCTTCTTATTCTGGAAAACGAAAGGAATTATGGCCATTTGGGATGTCTTTGACCCTGGAGGCAAATATATACCTTTGATAAACTCAAAGAGAAACATGACATGTAAAATAGATGCTTTTATATGTACTTGCAGACTAGGCATTATGCCTCACAGGTAAAGAGATCATTACCACCAGCAGCAGATCCTTTAGAGAAATTGTTGATGTACTTGAAGTCTGATACGTTCCATGGGCCTCATTCACTAAGCTCGATTTGGCCCAAATCACGTGATTTTGAGCTTCAAAATCGCCAAAGGCGATTCACTAAGCTCAAAACCACGTGATTTTAGTAATTTTTAAATCGCGGGTCCGCAAATCGCGGTCCCGACTTTTTTCAATTACAAACATACAATGTTTGTAATTCACTAAATGCGATTTCATCTCTAGAGATGCGATTTTATGTTTTTGTGCCGATCACGACCATTAAAACACATGTCTGTATAACAGACTTGTGTTTTAATGGTTAAAAATCCTTAGATCGGCATGTGTACAATGTGTCTCCGTGCTGTAGTCATTGAATTACAAGGATCAGCAAAGGTGATCGTTGTAATTCTTTGGTTACAGCATGGATACAATTGTATCCATGCTGAACTGTGTGTCGCGTCTGTGTAAAAAAAATAAATAAATAAATAAATAAACCCTTTAAAAAATTAAATAAAGTGTTACATATGTAAATAAAATAGTCATCCTAGCTAACATTAACCCCTACGTGTATGCACTTACCTTAGGAGGTCATCTCTCCTAATCTAAGTGTCTAAAAAAAAGGGTGACAATTTTATTTACAGATGTAACACTTTATTTAATTTTTTTAAGGGTTTATTTATTTATTTATTTATTTTTACACAGACGCGACACGCAGTTCAGCATGGATACAATTGTATCCATGCTGTAACCAAGGAATTACAACGATCACCTCTGATCCTTGTAATTCAATGACTACAGCATGCCTGCACTTTGCAGACATGCAGAACTTTGGATTTTTTTAATACACGCGATATGCCGCCATTAGTTAAAGGGCTAATCGCGGTGAATTTTTGATTAAAATCACCGCGATTAAGCCCTAAAAACATGGCGGCACATTACAAAATGTCTGTACAAGTGATAAAATCTCAACTAGTTGGCGAAGGGCGAAAAACATTTGGGATATGATTGTACATAGCCACCTAGGTCCACCAATGAGGAAATTTCCCCCAATGGAGGGCTCATACCCGTGTGGACATTGCAAGGTGTGCCAAATGATGAAACCAACCACTACGTTCACGGACAAATTTAATCAAGTCCACACAATAAAGGGCTTCATTAATTGCTCTACTACAGGGGTAGTGTACTGTATGGAATGTCCATGCAAGAAAGTTTATATTGGACAAACTAAACGGGCACCTAAAATCAGAATATCGGAGCATTTAACTAATATCCGAAATGCACCTCGTGACAGAGAGAGATTCAAAACTCTTACAAGTGTGGCCAAACATTTTTTGAGCCACCATACCAATTGGAATGGAGAACTAAAGATATATGGTATGTGGAAAATTGTGAGGGACATAAGAGGAGGCAACATGGTACGTCGCCTGTTACAGGAGGAGACTAAACTAATTTTCCTTATGGACAGTATGTCACCTAAGGGCCTAAATGAAAAAAGTGAATACGTCTCTTTTCTTTAGATAGTTCTAACTCTTATATCCCTTAACTCACAATGGTCTTAATCATCCTATCACTTCAGGAGTTTTTTAACTACTGCTCAGCTACATACAATATCATTATTATTCAGGTCCATCCTGGCAATAATGTACCCTGTTACAATTAACCTCAACCCTGAAAATTTGGGTTCTGTGTAATTCAGACGTCCTACATTAGTGGCATACTTGCAGCAGTTCCAAATAATGAACTAACTGTGATTTCTTTGAGTCCTCTGTAATGAATGTAAGAGACCATATATATATACACCTTGGTTTTAAACAATAAAATTATATGCCTACGGACTATCATAATTATGGGGGATTTATTATGGGTGTAATGATTTACCCTAACTATTTATGCATTGTCTATTGAAGCATTTAACTAACGAACTAGAATCAATGTCTATTTTCTTATGAGGTTTCCAACCACTGCTTAGCCATATGCAATATAGCTGCCACCTGGGCTTTTTTTTGTAACAGCGTCTCGTTGCCAGCCTCATGGCATTATTTGCAATAGCTCTAAATAATAAATAACTTATAGTGATTTTTAAAGTACCCCTGAGTAAAGGTAGGAGGCTATACACATATCACCATTCCCATCCTTGTATAATAAGGGATATCTTTCTTGACACCATGCAATACTAGTTACACCTATGCAGGTTTAATAGCGGGTTAATGAGACCTGCGATCGGCTAGCTGCATGTACCAGACCTATCACGTGTGTGAACACAGTTGACGATTGGCGGATAACAGTATAAAGGAGGTATCAGCTGTTCCTATGATTGCCTTTGCCTTGAGACAGCTTACGCGAAACGCGCATCGGCAAGCCCAGGTGTGTGCAGCTTTTCTTCTCCCTGCAACCCACATATCCTCTCGTCTCACGTGCACCAAAGCAACGGTAAAACCATTCTCATTTCTATCTCTACCCCACCTGGAAGGGACTAACAGGGCTCCTTCGGGAGCCAAGCACCGCCGTGAGGCGTTTTTTTTATTTTTCTTTATTATTTTCCAGTTTGAGAGTTAGGTTAGGAAATAATTTCGGTCCTCAATTATAATAGGTGCAATATTTATATCTAGCTCTCCTATTACTTTGCATGTTTAAATGAGTTATACTCGGCCAATATATTTAATTGCACTTTATTGCTCCTAACGTGCAGTGAGATAATTTCTGAGAAGGTTGTGTTTGGTCTGTGCAGGGGGAGAAAATTCCGCTTTTTCTGCCCACCTGTTTTTCGATGTGGTATTTTACCTGTTTATCAATATAGATATTTTTGCTCATATTTTCGCTGGCTATTTAATTTTTGATCTTTTAATGTAACAATAAAGGTTAAATCTTAATTTTCTGGAGTCTAGGTGTGCATCACAAAAGTGGCCCTTTTCTCTCTAGTGCAGTGGACCTTTTCCACTTCACTATATTTGTAAATAAATGTATTCTTTTGCCACTATTTGCACCCATGTCTCAGTGATAACGATATTAAATAAATAAAATAATTACATGAGACTACCTCCATCCCTTTGATGCGGCAACTGTATCTTCTTAAGGCACATCGCCTGTGTTTGAAAAAATCACATCAATATCGCGTGTTAGTGAATTTGGACAAAAAAAAACCGCGATGCCCCGCGATGCGATTTGGCACGAAAATATCGTCCTTAGTGAATAAGGCCCCATGTGCGGTACGTTATTGAGCTACTCTCCCCCCAGGACCCTGTTAAAATATGGTCAGGCCCACTTAAAGCCTGGAAAAAGGATGTCCCAGGCCTAGAATTCCCTGATCATCTGAACACTATAAAAGCCCTTGGCTCTTCTCAGCTACAAGAAATACACTTTAAAGTTTCTAATAGGGTTTATATCTTATAGGCACAGCGGAAACACATGGTAACGGAGGAATCAGGTCATTGTCCTAAATGGCATGCAAGTAATGCCACATTTATACATAATATCTTGGAATGTGGGAAGATTCGGAAATTTTGGGACAAGGTTCTCATGTTTATCAACTCCATTTTTAATTGCCGTGTATCAAAGAACTTGCTAGCCCTGATATGGGCCAATTTTTTAGAATGGATATCAAACCCTTTACTTAAGTCTAACATAGCTTTATTAGCAAATATTGTGACTATAGCTAAGAGAGCCATACTACAAAATTGGATTAAAACACCTTTTTGAGTGTTGTCAGACACATGGTATTGGAATTAATATATTTAGATAGGCGGGCAATGTTGCCTGACATAGAAACGGGTGTAACGAGGTTCTATAGAAAATGGGGTATCTATGTGGAATACTAACCGGCAGATCTTCAGACTAATATTATGAAACCGTTTGAAGATACGTCCTGGTACTTAACAAAAAATCTCACCCTTTGATTGAGGGTTTACTTGGGGTAAGGGGCTCACTTTAGTGAAGTTGGTGCATGGCTGCTGCTACGTTGGGGTTATACCCGGGGGAGTGTTTCCCTCAGCATGACACTCCATGGTATATCCATATATCCTTGTATGTGACCCCCACTGTACACTGTTGCACAGTTACTGATTGACCATACGCTGCCTTCTTTTCTTTTCTTTGTAAGTTAAGGTTAGATTATTTGTTCACATATTTCTTGTCTTGTATGTATAGCTCAATTGGCAATTCAAGTTGTAAGAAAGTTCATGCCCCTTCGTTTAAATGTTGTGAAAGCTAATTGTTTGAAGGATGCATCAAGATTTATAGCTCTCTTGCAAGACTCATAAGTATTACATCTCTAGGACTGCTTTACAGTTAGTTTTAACTGACCCATATTTTAGTACTTTTGACCTTTTAAAACATTATTGTCTCACAATGTACTTTCACTGTCTATTCGCTTCTATGATGATGTGAAAACAAATTGTACAAACTTGAAAAAAAAAACAATAAAATGTTTATTCAAAAAAATAAAAATGAAATGCAGACATTCCAGTTGGTTCAGATCTATGTTGTTGTAAGAAATGTTTTGCTACCAGTGTCAAATTTTTGAACCCACCACGATCTCTCTGGGCATTTCTAATAGAGCTGAGCTGCTCCAATAATCTATGTTTGAATTTTCAAATAGTTTTTCCCACATATTTTAATTTACACAGGCATTCAAGACAATAAACCCCGTGTGTTGAATGACAATTCATGTGGTCTATCAAACCGATCACGGAACTGTAACGTTTTAACAATATGAATGCAGGCCTTACAAGATCCCCATTGGTAAGTTCCGGGATACGTTGAGGCCTTAAACGAGCAAAGACTGAGAACCTTCCCCAAATCCCCCAATGATTACCCCCCACCCCCATGAAATAATGACACAAACACCGGATTTGGGTTTAAAAAGGAGACATAGATTTATTAAATAATAATGAAACTATGATGGATGGATTTGAATATCATTTTTGAGTATAACATTTTTGGGTAGAGACAAGGTGGCACCATAGCAGGTGGGTGTGTCAAGCAAACGATACAAAGACAATACTCCGTTGTCATAAAAAGACGCCCCCAACATCCTGCCCCACAATCCCAACCCCCATGGCAATTTACTTTCCAGTGCACACCTCAAGACGAGGAGGCAAGTTCAGGTCCCGCCAATAAGCAAGCAACCTGAATAAATCGGAAAGGTAAGCCAAAGGTTCCCCAAAGGATAACAGTTCCCCCAGCAGCTCCCCTTTATGCGCCAACTAAATAGGTTGACACCCCCAACTCTATCGCCAAAATCCATGCCCCGTCTGTAAGGAGAAAAACACAAGTTAATAACTGACAGCCAAAAACATTGGGAGGGAGGGAAAAAAACGACAGAAGAGGAGGAGACACCACATAAGACCCTTTTTATAAACTCCTAACTTCCCCCTACCCTTTCTACCCCTCTCTTTACTACCTTACTAAACTTATTAACCCTATCCTTGACAGATGTGGGAAAGACCCCAGTCTGTCGTTTATCCCCCTTCGTGCCTAGGCTACACTCAGTTCCTTTTATTTGCTTATTTATTTTTTATTTATTTATTAACAGGTTTTTATATAGCGCCCACAGATTAAGTAGCGCTTTACAATGTTACAATCTTTATAACAATACTGGGGAATAACAGACAGACTGGGTGGGTAAGAGGGCTTATTGCTGGGTACAAAACATTTTTTTTGGAGAGGAACTTTTTGTACTTTAATCATGCTAAACAGTGTGTCCAATCTTGATTGTTAGTGTATTTTCTCACTACTAGAGTGGCACCACTTAACCATACTGGCTAATTTGAAGGTGGTGCAATGTTTTTCTAATTTGCCTAGATAAATAGTGCTGCCAGCGCTCACATGCATAGTATATAGAACCCCACAGGAGAGGGGCCAACCAATAAGCCCATAGAATATCAGCGCTATATTTTAACTAGAGTAAATAATGGGCTTGTCCTATAAGGCTGGTTAGTTACTTGCTTTATATCATCCTTCAACTTCTCTTGCTGTTTTTCCTGTAGTTTTATTAGGGTAGGACTTCACTCAGACTGGCCGTGTTGGAGCTCACTGCATTTGTTACAATGGTCTAGATCCTGGGCTATGGCCGACATGGGAATTACGTACAGCGCGAAGGTACTCCCCTGTCTAGAAGGTTCTGTGCATGTGCACAACCTTCTTACGATGCCGTAAGTGTCGGCGTACGTAATAACGTTACATACACCGGCTCTTACAAAAAGGGGGCTTTCCCCTCCATTACGCATGTCGTGTCTCCGCCATGAAAGCAGATATAGGCATGCTAATGATGGGACGGGGCGGGGAAAGCGCTGTCACAATCAAGGATGCGTCCATAAGGCCTCATACGTAAAAGTTAGGGTAGGAATCTGGACACGTAAGTGTCCAGATTTCCTACCGACAGCGGGAGTGCACGGAGCGTGTACTCCCTGCAAGATGCCGGCCGTGATGACCTCAGGCGGCCGTAAGGTGCCTGTAGATCTGGATTCAATCCACTATCTTATCATTGATTAGCTTCCATCTTGCATAATGGTGTAAGGCAGTATGTTTCTTTTTACATCATGGCTTAATGTGTAGGTATCTATGGTGTATTGCTGTCCCCCTGTTATCTGAACAATATACAGTATTGTTACTACCACTTGCTTTAGTTAGAGGTATGGCAGGTACAGTAGTGTTTGTTTTACAGCTGCTGCCATGGACTAAATGCTAAAAATACAAACTTACAGAGACACAATAAATATCTGCTGCAAAGACCTATCAAGTGTATTTCATGTACAAACATGAAATCTTCAGAAATTCAAGCAGACTTAATGCACACACATTTTGCTATGTTTGCTATGTTAAACCCAGAAAAGGCTTGCCCCATGCATGGTTTGCAAAGTGCTATGCCCAGCTCTACTGTATTCTTTAGACCTGAGATTCAGAACAAGAGAGAGACTGTTTACCAATTTTATAGTCATGCTTTATGGTCTGCATACCCTCCAACAATTTTTAATGGAAAATTGGTAGTCCTGGGGGGTGTGGATTGTCCAGTGAAGGGGTGTGGCTTTAATCTGCTCTCATTTGCATGTATGATAAGGTGCCAAATCTCATTTTACACCTTATCATATGAGCTAAGAACTCACAGGAAGTGTCTTGTCACTTTAGCAGTCTGTCCTCACATCACTGCTATAGTGATCCCATGCTGCAGGACTGGAAGGTAAGTATAGGGGGAGGGAACTGCTGGGTCAGAATCCGGTACAAGAGCCCTTTTAGTTGGTACAGACCACTTAAAAACGGTGCCTGGTAAATAAATGGAGGGGGAATCGTCTGATTTTTTAGCTAACCTTAGAAAACGTGCTCTTTGTTTTTTTCAGATTTAGATTTCAAAGCAAACTGTGCTAAAAATCTATGTACACCACAAAGAAACAATGAATGAAGTCTTCCATAGACAGTCAGTGCAAAGTTCTGGTCATGGAGGCCCGGATTCACACTACCGAACGTATAGCATATACGTCTGTAGTTTATCGTTTTTTGCTACTGCGCAGGCATAGTAACTTTTTTACGTAATCTATGTATCTTTTCGTTACATCGATTGCGTATAACTGCATACATGCAATCTACTTAACAAAAATATACGTAGATTATGTAAAAAAGGTTACTACACATGTGCAGTAACAAAAAAACGATAAACTAAGGTATATGCTATACGTCCGGTAGTGTGAATGCAGACCGGAATCTTAAAGCTCCCATAATTGTACACCATCATCATCATCATCATTTATATAGCTCCACTAATTCCACAGAGCTATATTAAGCCTCTGTTCCAAAAACTGGTTACATTATGGTCATCAGTCACTCACTTGTCACCCTGTTCTTCAATACTATCCCAGGTAATGACTTGTTAAATTTCTCATTATCTCTTAACCAGTACATCATGGTTACTCATTTCCTAGCTGCCTTTTGTGTTTACTATAAGTCCTAAAAGCAGTGACTGTTTTTTTTATGAGCTGCACTATTCAGCTAATTATTTCACTGTTCCCCCAATTTTCTCCATAATTCAATAGAAGCTGCTCATCCTTCCCTACAAAATCCTCACCAGTGTCCTTCACTCATCTATGACCTAGACCAACATCTTCTATCACTCCAGCCCTCTTTCATGTCCTCTTATACCTCCTGTACTATTAAAATGCACTATTTGGTACTTTTGAAGATAATATATTGTTTTTGATTTGTTTTTATGAGATTTTATGCTGACTGACCGGCAGTGTGGATTGGGAGATGCCTTTCAAATAGACAAAGATACTAATGCTGTGTTAAAATGCTTTTATTGTTTAATATATTTAACTTTTTATGGCAATAGTCAATAAGCAAAGGAAGCAGAATTCATACATAGTCACTGTTTACACACTTTTAGTAAAAAGAAAACACTATAGCTCTCATTCATTACAGCTTACTCTAATGTCTGCTTTTTCTTTTTTTTTTGTCAATCAATCACAAATGCACAAATTTAAGGAACAGGCTGCAGCAGAAAAACAGGAATATTGAGCATTAGTCTCCGTTATTAATAATGTTTTCAATCCAGTCTACGTATTTTTTATTCACACGAGTATAGACACTTGCCATGAATGGAGTTCCACATGGCATAAACCCAAAAGAAGTGATTCCTCTGAAAATACCATTGCAAATTAAGGGTCCTCCAGAATCTCCCTGTCAAAGAAAAATTTATTTATTACACCACAAACTTAGAAGGAATAAAACATTTTATGGGTTACATTGGGGTTAATTATATTGTGTAAAATAAATTAAATGTTCCTCATACCCCTTCATCAAGCACCTTTGACCTGATTGAGTGTTGTGCATATTCCTGCCATATTTTGCGGTTAAGAGCAGGAGGATGCAAATAATACACTCTATAGTATATAGTATAGTGAGCACTCTGAAAACAACAAGCCATGATGACCTTTAAATGAAGGGCTATATTCTGTAATAGTGATGAGTTCTGACTTGACCATTTTTCAAAATGCCACCAAAACAGTTCAGTAACGCACTGGGGTAATAACTGGTTTGTTTGGGCTTCACTATCCAACTGCTAATGGGCCAATCCTATTAGGATCACCAAACAGCACCATTTATGAGCTAATGTATGTGGTCGCTATGCATTGTTTCCGACATTTGGAATGTTATGTTGTTGGTGTAGAACACTGTGGCCAGATTAAGACTTGCTGGGCTTTACTGTGACATTTCTCCCTGAGTATTTTAACTTTCCTCTATACTCCATGACTACTATCTGGTTTACTGTGAGAGTTGAAAATCATTGTTCATTTGTTTGTTTTTTTGTTTTTTTACTGTTATTGATTCTGTGTCTGGGCAGAGTAAGATGGCTGCCACTCTCTTTTTTAACGTATTTTTTTATACTGTGTAGAACCAGACATTCAAGGCTAAGGGCAAGCTTGATACAAAAAGAGGGTACATGATACTAACATTATGCATTCCTAGCTTATACTGCACATGTGGAGTGTAGAAATGAGTTAGATAAGTAGTACCAAGTAACTTGCTTATAACATGATTATAACCTAATAAGGTAGGGAGTTCCGACTCTGTTGTTGTCAGGGTATATTAGATTTAGCACAAGGTCAGATCTTTGTACGGGACTGAGTGCAAAGGTGCCCACTGACCTTTTCCAGCTCAACAATAAACGAGACAGTGACTTCTGGAAACCTGTTGATCAATATCAAGCAATAACTACCAGCCAAAGCTAAGTATTATTCATGTGCTTTGCTTATTTTTTTATTAAATATTATAGATGATTAAAAATTGTCTTGTGTTGTCTTCTTTAAAATCTTTGGGCCTGATTTACTAAGGAGCGAGTTAAATCAGCAGTAAAAATCACAGCACATCACTGGAGTTTCCCATGATTTTTTTTTAAACTCGCCAGATTTACAAAGACTGAGTTTCTCAAATTTTTTCTAATTCTCTAATAATAAAACCTCTGCGACGTCTGGCAATTTTAAGTTTGTGTGAAACTCTGGTGACTTTGTGTTAAACTTGCTGTATTTTGCCTCAATTTGTATTCATTCTGAAATAATATTTTACTTTAAACTCGCAGATATTTGATCGAAAATTGACAGTGTTTGCTGTAATCACTTCCGGATTGAGGGCCATGTGGCTGAAAATGATCCAGGGCCATCATCCAGCGAGTTTGGGACGAGTTTGCATTAGTAAATATAGAGAGTTCAAAATTGCCGGTACATACAAGCAAACTCTGGAGAGTTTAACGAACATGGCTTTAGTAAATCTTGTCCCTGATATTTAAATAACCCTCAAGTTCCACCGGGAACAGCTTCTTACATACCTTACTTTACACCTATTGTTTGGCTACAGAAATTCTATTTTCCATTGTGAAATATATATTTACATTTATTTGAGTCTCTGCTTTACATGAAATTTTTATAACCTTTACTTTTTTAATTAAGATGATAAAGAATTGCTTTTCATCATATCTAGAATTTTAGTAACTGCTGTGGTGACTGGTTAATGACTCTTCTTTTTCAATCAACAGCAATGGACCGGATTGAGAATTAGCAGAGATAGCCGACTTATTTACACTGCATATTTAAGCCGCCTGGCAGTTGGTATTGCGTATCGTGAATTTGTCATCGACATGCAGCTGCCCAATGCGTGTTTCGTGCAGAATTCATTCACCAACTGTAGGATCGGCCCACTCACCATGCACACAAGATACTTATGGTGGGTGGACATAGGAATGGTAATTGTACAGTAAGATGTTTCAGAGCTCTTATGCAAGATCCTTTACGGGTATCTGAATGGGTAAGGCCCATATGTGCAAGGAGAGTGCAGGGTGTGTGCACTCCCCTTGCACTTACACAATTAAGGATAGAAATTACCATATGTTAGCCACCGCGGCAGAAGCTCTTGCACGGAATCTGCTTTTACATCTAGATCCGGTCAAATGACTTTGCATTGTTTTATACATCATCACGCAGGTTGTGGTACATATTTTCTAATATATAATCATGCACATATGAAGGGACAAATAAGTGGCTACGTTCTTTTATTGCTTTCCCTATTAGAGGCTACATATATATTTACACAGTGGTTTTATTTCTCTGTATCATAGATTATCTGTGGTATAATTAATGCTAAACATGATACACATCTCTTACCTCACAAGTGTCCTTTTTATCGCGCCCCACATTGGTGCACATCATATCATTGGTAATGTTACATTTGTAACTCAAGGATATCTCACAAAGCCTCCTGTCCATTACTGTAATATCAGCTTTCAAAAGTACATCTGAAATCTCTCCTTTCTCAGTTGTCCCCCATCCTGCCGCTTCACAAACCGTGTTACTTGCAACATCTTCAAATGTATTTGGTAGTGGTAGAACTTTGACAGCGCTATTTAGTTTGGCTTTTTTATGCAACTAAACAATATAAAAAGAACATACACTAGTTAAAAGTACTTGTTAGATACATCATTATGGGTATAGTAAAAGCATTAAAAAAAAAAAGAATAACTCAGAATAAAATTCTGGCACCAAATAATATAATTAAACATTATACATACATATAACAAATACTTTTAGCTATTAAAAATAAAATTTTTATCTTTTGCAACAAAAGTACCAGACACAGTACAACAATGAATTATAGAATTAAAAATTTTAAACTGTACATTTTCTGCAGCCTATTTCATGCAGGGAGAGAAGACTAGACAGGAAGACATGTAGGTTAAAAATAAAAATAAAATGAATTATAAAGCAAGTGACTGTTCAAAGATGTAATGAACAGTCTCAGAAGTTAAGCAGCAATAATAAATAGCAATGGCGTGAACCACATAAACATAGGTAAAATAAAGAAATGGACACACAGGTGGTAATTACCCTATGAGGGATTATGCAAAGTTCACCTGATCTAGTTCCAGTAGAATAGAAAGCAGCAAAGAATCGGGTGGCCAGTCCGAAACCAGTTGTTGTGCAAATGAAAACTTATCATGCAGCACTGTGCACAATGGTAATTTGTATCCAAATGAATAGCGGGTTCAAGGCACAGAGTGCAGGGCGCTTACCCTTCGTTGGATGAATTAAGTGAGAGGATAATCTTTAACAGACATCCTCTCAATATGGCAGGCTGAAGTAAATACGACCTGGATATATGAACAGAGGTCACGGCAAGCAGAGATAGAACAAGCGAACTCCTTCCACAGCAGAGTCGGCAGACAGACAGCAGCGGAATTGCTGGACCATAACACCACTCCAACGGCAAGGTAGGCTTCTTCCACAGTGAAGTTAACAGATGACACCAGTAAGGCTATTGAATCGCTGTAGTGATTCAGTCGGCGGCTTAACAATGACAGCTCAAACTAGCAGAGAGCCAGAATAGGGACGGCACAGCATGTGTAGATAGCGGATATAAATGATGAGTCCCGTTAACGTGTCCTATGCAGCAAGGCGACGCGTTTTGTACTTTCAAGGTACTTTCTCAAACGGTAAATAGCCCATGCTCCTTCCAGCTTATTTAAGGGGAGGGTGTTTCATTAATTAGGCAAACAACTGCATGTGATCAAACGGGGGAGCAGGATTAAAATACATGAAAACGTTCAAACAAACCATTAAATAACAGTAATCAGCTAAAATCCATAGTGGAAATACTATGGAATGTAGAAATTTCAACTAATATATATCAGCGTTGAAACGGTAGCAATATCAAATATCAAATCTCAAAATAGGGATTGCTGGAAAACCAAGCAATCAGGAGACCTTTCAAAAAATAATACCGACGATGATAGGTAACTCAAGAGTAAGCAAGCATTTAGTAGGGAAATTTAATTCTTCAGAGCAAAGATAATAGGCTTGAGATGGGCAAAAAAGAAAGAAATATGACAAAATAAAAATACATAAATAATTAAATAAATATAAACATAACTATGTGTAAAGAATAATTCAAAAATAAACTAAAAAATGGAAAAATAATAATAAACCGAAGAAGAAACATATATATATATATAT